>APFE031735699.1:0-18429 GCA_000404065.3 Pinus taeda | reverse complement strand
TGCGCAACGGGGGGTTTGAGGGGGTCAGGTAGCCCCCCTCTATGGGGTCTAGGGCAACGTCTCAAGGAAATTTGTTTTGGACCCTATATTAGGTTGGGTGGACCAACCTATGGTTTTGTGCATGGTTTTCGATCCATAGTTTTGGACGCGACGGTTTTTGGTCCATGGTTTTGGACGCGATGGTTTTCGGTCCATGGTTTTGGATGCGATGCTTTTAGGTCCATGGTATTGGATGCTTCAGCATGTATAAATATGTATTGTAACATTGAAAGGAAATAATGAAAAATCAATCTAGTAGTCCCGGTTTTGGGATCGAGGGGAAAATATTTATGTATATGTGTTTAATGTGTTATGCTCTTGCATTGTTTATTTTATGTGTTTTAGAATTCGTATGCAGGTAATTTCTATACAGGGTTAAAACCTATAGATGTGACCTCCTATCAAATTATGGTGGTTAATCACAATAGATCAAATTTTGGGATTCATAACTTTTGCATCTAAACTATGATTAATGTGATTCTTGCACCTTTGGAAATGTATTCAAGTGCATAGAATATGAAGACCCTTTTTCCCCTATAGAAAAATGAGCTCCCATTTGTGCTTTGTTGGCTTTGGTAGTGTAGAATAGATGGAACATACATCACATGGATGTGGAAACAACTTTCTTAAATGGATATTTCAAAGAGAATGTATACATGTCTCGAATAGAATAACTTATTGTGAATAGTCAAGAACATAAGGTATGCATGCTCATCAAGTATTTGCATGGCCTAAAGTAAGAACCTCATGCCTATCATGACAAGTTAACTAAGCGTGTTTTGAAGATCAATCCCAAGAAATTTCATCTTGTTTATTCTACTTTGTTTGTCAAGAATGTTGGTAAAACTATTATAGATCTTGTGGTATATGTATATGATATTTTTCTAAAAAGGGACAATGAAGCATATATTGCATCCATAAAAAGAGAATTGAATAGGGTATTGCGATGATAGACAAGGGACATATTCACTACTACTAGGGTATCAAAGTAACCCATAACCCAAGGTATATATTCATCTCCAAGAATAAGTACATTGTAGAGTTTTTGAATAAATTTTACATGGTTCATCATTATCCCCTCTCTACTCCAATGGAAAAAAAATTTAAGCTAACATCAAAAGAAGTGGATGAATTTGAGGATGCAATTATGTAGATACCTTGTGGGGAGTCTCATCTACCTTATCACTACTAGACCAAATATTTCATTTGCAGTTGGTATCCTTTCTAGGTTCATGCAACAACCTTGTGAAGGAAATCGATTTTCTACAAAGAGAAAGGAGGCTTGAATGAAACTCAATAATTTGGGCTTAAATACTCTAAGGTGAACAACTTCAAACTTGTTGGATATATAGATTCATATTTTTATGGGTATAAGGAGAATAGATTTTCTAATTCAAGATAACTCATGAGTCTTGGATCAATAGGTGTCTATTGGAGACCATCTAAATAGTTTTTTCTAGTATATTTCACTACATAGGCATAGTATGTAGTTGCTACAAATGCAACAAAAGAGATTATGTGGCTCAAGAATATACTGGAGGACATGCAAGAGAAATAGGTGACTATGACCCAACTTATTCTTGCAATCAATTTGGAAAATAATCCTATATTTTATGATTAAAAAGGTCACATCAACATAAATTACCATCTAACTCGAGTTCATGTAGAGGGAAATACCATTCATTTGTTACATTGTTTCACTAGTGAGAAAATTATAGCGATATTCACCAAAGTGATTGGAACATAAAAGTTTGAAAACATCAAAAATATGCTTGAGCTCATAAACACCCCTTTAGATCAAAGGAAGCTTAAATACCTTATCCTAGGAATTATGGTCTATTTTAAATATCATTATTATTCATTTAGGAAAAGTATGAAGAGTAATAGGTGAATAGGAATATTCATCATACCCCTTGGAAGATGAAACCAAAGGTAATATCTCAATGTATTTATATATGTATCATATTAATAAAATTCATTCAATCTGATAGTTACTTAAGACATGCCAACTGGAAAGTTGATAAAAAAACCTAAAGTTTTAAATTCTAGAATTTTCATGTTCATGAATGATGTGTCTTACATGGAAACATGTATACTACCCTCCACATTAGATGATAAGTTAGATCTACATAGCCCAAATAAATATGAGGTGATAATGAGGTTTGTGAAGAGGGATTTTATATCATGGTAGATTACGAGGCATCTCCATTAGCTTTGGGAAATTTGGAACATGTAAAACCATCCATATTAACATGGAACCTAACCCATAAGTTCATTTGAATCCTACCTCTATTAAATGTAATTGAAAAATCCGAGGTAGACAAAGCCTTTCAAAATCTCAAAGGTGGAAAAGATCTAAATGAATATGGCCTCCAGTGACTTAGTGTAAATTATGATTATACCACCAAGAATATTTTCCATATTCATCCAAAGTTCACAATAGGTGAAGCTCCCTTCCCAAAAAGGCAAAAAATCCAAAAGGGAATGAGTCTACTATAAATAAGTATATAAATATGGTTATTTTCACATAAGCAACCCTAACTTTTCAACACCATGAACATGCATAACATTAATCCATTGTTTAATTCAAATATTTAGATTAGTTGATGAGTTAGAAAGTAGTCCCCATAAGGTTATAGAAGTAAGTATTAGTGGTTGGGAAAGGATCAAGAATATGGATATTACCAAGCTACATAAATTTTTCAAGGGTTGGAGAATTGGAATCTTCAACATTATTTTCATTATTTCTCTCTGTCTTATTCTAATTTATCTCTATAAGAACCATTCTAATCACCCATAAGGAAAGTAATAGGATCAATATTGAGACTTTCTAATCCCCATCTAGTGTCCTCTATTGTGCTAAAAAAATTATCAAGTTTTATATGAAGTTAGGGATTGAGGAAAGGGTGCCACTTATATAATAATATGATTCAAGAAAAGGTAAATTAGTTTCCTTTCATATTTTGTCATCCATAGGAAAAATTTCCTCGCCTCATTTAGTAAAATATTTTGGGGACCAAAAGCCTCACTAATGAAGAGGTATATTTTAGAAAACATCATTATATAAATTTTCATTTATCTTGGTACTTTCTAGATGGAAAAATTAGAGGAATTGGTGTTGGAAACATCATCACTAGGGATTATGGTAAATTATATTATTCTCTTGAAAATGATCATGAAAAGTCTCAAGAGAATTCGAAGAGTCATGAGGAGTCCAAGACATATCTTGGAATATGAAACCAATGGTCATAAAACAAATGTATTAATGATAATTAATCTATTTAATATAATTAAGATATATAAAATGGAAAGAGCAATGGGGTTAGGTTTTCACTATAGGAACCATATGCGGTTTTCAAAGATCGTAGTATGACATTACCGATTGCCCTCGTAATGGATTCTCCCCTGCATCTTCTCATTTTTCTTCACCTTTCATCAGCATCAGGCATGATCATCTGGTTTTATGGTTTTCAGGCAGCTTGGATTTAGACCACCACTTACCCTCACCAACTTACCTCCATTACCTATAACATCGACTCTGCATGTAGCTGGAAACTTGGGGTTACGACAGTTATGGATGAGCTTATAAATTATTCAGTGGATCCTTCAGAGGATGTGCCCATCTGGATGCATCCCAGGACCACAATGGCAGGATATTTCTCATTTGATAGTGAGCTCTCTGATGAAGTTGAAGCCCTTCCTGCCTTCTCTGGCTCTTGCATTCCATCTGTGACTCTGCCTGAAGACACCCTGTCTTTACCTGACTACATTTCACAGCCGCTCTTGCCGAACTCTCTAGCCTTTGCCAATCAACCAACTAACCCTAATGAGCAAACCCTTGGGGAGGTCTAGGGATTGAACCCACCTTCATTCGTCTCTTGCATACCCTCTGTAGTCTGCCTCTTGGTATTTGCTTCTCAGGTGCCTGTCTCGTCTGCCCATCTGACCTCGGTGGCTCCTCTACTGGGTAATTTCACTGGAATTGGCCCCATCCCTACCATATTTTCCTCCATACCTTCAATAGCCCCATCGGGAACTAAGGCACCCCCAATCTCATCGGTTGCTCGACCTTTCTCGAAATCTGAAAAATATGCTACTAGAATACATGGGGTTTCAACGAGGAAAAGGTGTCTAAAGCTACAAAATTGTGAGGTTTTCGTAAAGCTCACCGAGGACACACATTTATTGGACTCCATGGACACAACAGAGAAAGTGCTTGTAGGTCGTGCTCGAGGTAGACATTTTTGTGTGGAAAGGCTACAGCAATGGACCTCGGAGGTTTGGGGTCACCATTTGAAAGACCCTCCAAAGGTTCAAACATTTGTTAAAGGATGGTTCACACTTCATTTCATCTGCCTAGCACACACCAACTGGATACTCTCCATAGTTTGGCATCGATCAAGTGCCAGTGCTTCTTAGGAGATGGTCGTTGATGTTCGACCTAAAACAAGAAAGGGTAGATGATGGAACTATTTAGGTATGTCTCCTGGGGCTCCTGCTACATTTCTGGATGGAGGATGTTTTCAAGCGGATAGGGAATGTTATTGGCACCTACCTCACTTTCGATGATTCCTTTAAGATCACAAGGCGTATGGATTTTGCTAGGATACTGGTTTACCTGGATCTCAGTGATGGCTTATTGGAACACATTAACATCCAGTGGAGAAATGCATCAAGGAGGCAGATTCTGGACTATGAGGGAGTCCCATTTAGATGCAGGAGATGCCATAAGGTGGGGCATTTATTCAAAGATTTCCCCCTAAATGGAAGGGTGAGCAAAAAGACATTGGTTCAGGATCCATTGGCACAGTAGGCTCATTTGTAGGGGGAACAGCCTCGAAATACAAAATCTCCAAAAGGGATGGCAGAAGCACAGACAGTCTTGGAAGAAAATGTGATGACCTCTACACAGCTACCCTGAAGAAGCCATGGCAGGCCTCCCCTCATCCCTCCCCCCCCCTACCTCCAGCCTAAACCCTTGCAGCCTCTGGAGATTTAGTCACTTCAGGTAAGAGCATCTCTTTCACTTCATCATCTCTTTATAGCTCATCTTTACATGATATCTTATCATCTGGTTTATCTATTGGTATGGGCTCTGCTTCCATTCCTGCTGCCTCTATCCTGGTTTCTTGTAATTTTTTTTCCACTTACTCCATCTTCTCTCCCACCCCTCCCTCACTGTCGATTTCCCCTTCGCCTCCACCCTCATCTACAACACAAGCCCCCCCAACATCTACATATCTGACCCGTACAAAATCCAAGCGTCAGGCTTTAGATCATATTGGGCTCGACATCATACCCTCCCCTTCTCTGCATAAACTCCATAGAGGTCGACCATCCTCCCTCTCTAAATCTCGATGTCTGGCTAGCGATGAGATAACTTTGGCCAAGCAGTCTACTATTCATGGGGTTCTTAGAGCAAGAGAAACCCCTTCTGAACCCCCTCCATGAAGATTATCTCTTACAATTGTTGAGGGTTTGCTAGGCCTGACAAAAAAATAGCACTCCATCGGGTCAGTTGCAACCTACTCATTTGAGATAATCTTTCTACAGGAGACTCTTGGTCCTACTACTGATATTACCCTTACCCTTGAGAGAATGTTTCCTGGGTGGTGTTTTATTTGTTTGGATGCACATGGAAGATCCGGGGGTATTGCTTTTGGATACAATTCCCGTAATATCAAATTGCTCAAGTGTTGGGGAGGGGTTGGACATATCGGAGTTGACATTCATTCAGTGGATCTAGGAATGGATTTCAGAATCTTCTATATTTACGGGCCTTGTCAGCACATACCTAATTTTTGGGATAAACTCCTGGGTTCAAATTTATTTCTATCAAATCATTTGATACTTGGAGGGGATCTCAATTTCTCAATCGGGCACTCTAAGTCCTGGGGACACCGAGCGCAGAGAGATCCTCTCTTGGATTACTTCTCATCCACCTTGGATTCCCATCACCTGATAGACATCACTACAACTAAGATACAAGCTACCTGGAGAAATAATCAAACCAGGGTGAATGGCCTGGCTTACAGACTTGATCGTTTCTTAGTCAAAGAGAATGTACTTGATTTGGGATTCTACATTAGACAATGGGTAGGATCGGGTGGAATCTATGATCACCTACCTATTTATATGGAAATTGAAGGGGGTAGGGCAAAGCCCAAGGGACCTTTTAAATTCTGTTCTGCCTGGCTTAGGGAAGCATCATATGTCAGCATGGTTACTGATTTCTGGAAAGCAAACCCACCAGGGGCAGGGGGACACATCAAAAATGGTTTTGTTCACAATCTTGCAGAGCTGAAGAAGATGTACAAATCTTGGGCACACAATAAAATGGCACGGGATAACCACTCCCTGAGACAAATAGAATCTGAGCTAACTGTCTTTGAGAATGAACAGGGAGAATTATATAGTTCAGATGAACATAAGGATAGGTTTACATTCCTATACACAGCTAGAGGGAAAATCCTTAAGGATCATGAAGAAGTCTGGAGATTGAGAAGTAGGGAAATCTGGATGCAAGATGGGGATGCAAACACCAAATTCTATCACAAGTTTGCAAATTTAAGGAAATCAATCAATACAATATGGTAGCTTTAGAATGAACAGGGACAAGCTATCAACACCTTTCCGCAACTGGATTCACTAGCAACCTCTCATTTCAAAAGAGCTTATAGTTCCCCTCAGGAAGCAAATCTGGCAGACATCATATGAATTGCACAACATTTTCCACGGTTTGTGGAGCAAGAGGAGGAAAGAGATCTAATTAAAGAGGTTACTCTGGGTGAGCTGGAGGCCACCTTGAAGTGGTTTAAAATAGACAAGAGCCCTAGATCTGATGGATAGTCAATTGAGTTTTATTTGGCCTTTTTTGAAACCATATGTGAAGATCTGCTAAGAGTCATCGAGGACACAAGGAATAGTAGAAATATAGTAGCATTCATCAGCTCTACCTTCATTGCACTCATCCCTAAATCCGATAACCCATCCTCCTATGATGAATATCACCCTATTTCTCTTTGCAACTGCATCTACAAGATTATAGCAAAGATAATTGCCAACCAATTGCGGCCCATACTTTCCAAACACATCTCTCCGGAACAATTTGCCTTTCTCAAAGATCGATAGATTCATTAGGCTGTGGGCAATGCACAGGAAGTATTAGATACCCTATATATCAAGAAATGCAGAGGTAATGATCCTTAAAGTTGATTTATCTAAGGCATTTGACAGAGTCAATTCGTTATACATTAGAATGTTATTAAGCACTTGGGTTTTCCCTTAATATATATCATTGAATGGATCATGAGTTGTATAACTAACATTCCCTACAGTGTCCTGATAAATGGAAGTGCATCCCCTTTCTTCTTTTCTGAAAGAGGTTTGTAACAGGGCTGTCTGCTTTCACCATTATCATGGAGGGACTCAGCAGGCTTATTAAGGATGAGCACAAAAGAGGTAGACTACAGGGGATTAAAATTTCAGATGATTGTATGCTCACACATCTTCATTTTGTGGATGATGTTATGATATTTCTCAATGGCAGTATTGGAGATCTTACTAATATTAAAGCCACTTTCTCCTTATTTCAAGTGGCAACAGGTATGCTGATTAATGATACTAAATCAATTATGACTGCAGTTGAATGTACACAACATGAGATCCGTTTTGCACTTCAATGCTTTTGGCTCACTCATCTGAGTCTTGAAGATGGCCTGAAATACTCGGGGTATAAGTTGAAGCCCTTGGGCTACAAGATATCAGAAAGGACATGGCTCATCTCTAAAATGGAGAAAAGACTTACTATCTGGTATTTCAAATACCTATCTCGAGCTGGCCAATTCACTCTCATTAAGAGTGTCTTGGAAGCCACTCTTGTCTATTGGATGTCACTGGATTGGATTCCTTGGGGTATTCTCACCAGAATACAAGACCTTTATTGCAGATTTCTTTGGAAGGGAAGCGAGTTGGGCAAGATTTTTTCTTGGGTCAAATGGAATGCCCTTAATTTGCCAAAAAAATGGGGGTGATGGGGTATAAAGAAACTTGACGATTTCTCTTCTGCTCTGGTTGCAAAGCTTGGATGGCATTTAGTATCTGCTGACAGCCTCTAGTCGAAGGTGACCACATCAAAATACATTGCCCTGATGCAGATATTGGATTGGATCAGGAGGACCCAAAGAAGCACTACAGGGATTTCAATTATTTGGAAGGCTGTGATTGAGGCTTTGGATCCCATCAGAGCTGGACTTACTTGGAGAATCCACTCAGGAGATAAAGTACGAGTTGGAATAGACCCATGGATCGGATGTGGGAACATGCACAGGCTACTTATTGAACTCACAAATCATCTACAGGATATTAATATCACTCATCTGGCTCATATTGCGGATGGAGAAAGTTCCACCTTTCTACATCAAGCCTAGAAATCTTCTCACCAATTAAATATCCCACCTCAATGGGCGCAGCTCTGGGATGATTATACTCAGGAACTTACTGAAGCACACATCCTTATTACTGAGGGAGAAGATTAGATCATGTGGGCCCTCTCAAAAATAGGGAGATACACTCCCAAAGATGGATATTTAATGTTGAAAGAATCTCGAAAACCATAGACCATTGAAGCATGGTGGAAACATATTTGGAAGCTTAAGGCCCCCCCAAGACCAGGCTGCTTATGTGGTCTATTCTGAGGAACAAAATTCCAACTGGTGATAACTTACTCAAGCGCTCACATTTTGGACCTCACTGGTGCTACCTCTGCAAATGCAACAACGAATCAGTCCAACACTTGTTCCTCGAATGCTCTGAAGCACCTAAGCTATGGAATATTATTTTACCTGCTATTACTCCACAAAGTAATTGGACTGGTGCATCTATCTCAAAGGCATAGAAGAATTGATTTACCTCCATCATAGCCACCAAGTAGCGTAACATACCTCTTCTGATCAGCTGGGCCATTTGGATCACCTGAAACAAATAGATTTTCCATAACCTTCCCCCTTGTTGGACTGTTATCGCAACAAAGGTCTTGGCTAACTACTCCCTCTTTCCAGAGGATCCATCTCCCCCGAGGCACAGACATATAATTCCTGAATCAATTGATCAAAACAAGCCATGGGCCTATTTCAATGGGGCTGCACAGGAGATTGGATGTGGTGGAGGGGTCATTCTACATATCAGTCCACACCATTCATACAACATGCTCATGGGATTCAAAAGATGCACAAATAAATTTGCAGAATTATTAGCTGCAAAATTCCTCATACAATTTGCATTGGAGAAAAATTGTAGAGATCTACAATTATTTGGGGATTCTAAAGTTGTTTGTGATTGGCTGAATAGAACCTCTAGATGCTTTGCTTTTATTTTGAGATATTTATTGGATGAGGCACTGATATTGATTTCATCCTTTGACTCTTTTGCATGCAAACACATTTTCAGGGAGTGGAACACAGCTGGTGATAGCCTTTCCAAAGAAGCAGTGAACAGGGATCCGAGCATCTAGATGATCCGGGAACAGTGAGATGGAGAACACTATCAATACTACCACAGGCCTTTCATGGATATCACTGTTTAATTTTTTGTTGATTATGGTTAAAATCATATGTATATATTTATCGTCTGATAAACTTTTCAGTTTTTATACGTAGTCGATTTCCTTACAGTATATTATAGTTATTGTTACCTACCTGCGTGGAACAAAGGTAACAATTTTTTGAATGCTTATCTCAGTCTTTGATGATGACAGACAAGTCTCTGTTATGTTCTGGAATATGTTCACATGCATCTACAAAATGTAATTTCTTTTTACTAATGAAATTACGATTTTTCCTAGGGGAAAGAAAACAAATGTATTAATGTGTATCATACTAATAAGAAATGTATTACATGCTTTATCAAAATATCTTCTTCAATTTTGTGTCTCCAATTGGCTTACAAGGACCATTTTAGGGGTAGGTCCCAATTTGGTGATTGATTGTTTGAAAACTTCCAAAATAAGTTTGAGGCATCAAATGACATATTTTTGGGGCCAAAACTTTGCCAATTTATTTTCAACCTTCAATTCTATTTTACACATGAAAACATTTCAAACCATGTAAAATCACCTCTATCATAGCTTGTATGCAAAAGTTATGTCTCCCACGAGTTGACCTACACTATTGATTATCATGGTACCAAGCGGATTTTGCATAAACCCTCATTACTAATAGATATGGGGTTATTCACTTGTGGGCATTCAAGAAGATTCTATAGGATTGAAACCCTAATGTTAATCAAGGATTAACGCACATAAAATCCTTAACCATAGATGGCTATCAAGCTATCTTAAACATTGAGTTAGAAGGAAAGGAAGAGGTTCTATTATTTTGGTATTATTATTATTTCATAATTGAACAAAACATTTAGGAGTAAGATAATGAATTGTTATTGAGGAGGCAAAAGTTCTTGTAATATTAGTTCAAGCCATAGTGTCCGCATTGACTCCATAGTGAGTGCCCCTTTCTTTGTACTTGCATTTATAAAAAAGGAAAAATAGTAGAGTGGATGTCGCCCCTTCTATTTGGGGTTTCTCTCATATTGGGTTTCTTTGGCTACATCTTATGTAGCTCATTTGTCCAGATTGTATGTTCATTTGCTTATTTTTATCATTTTGGTTTAAGTTATTTCCATAATCTTGAGTGCTATGCTAGTAATATTAAATGTGAGATCTAAAGTGATAAACTACTTAATAAAATATTTGAAAATTATAAAATATGTTATAACAAACTATTTAAATTTATTAATTGCATATGGTTAATTGAATTGTAGGTAGTTTTTTTTTGTGTTTATTCCATTGATATAGTCTTTAATAGATCACTATATATCTCTCTATACTCAGGGTATTGGGACACTCCACTTGGCTTATATTTTCCTTCTTATTTATGACATGTTCAACTTATCTAGCTATCACATATATTGACACTAGTAATCCACTTAGTGTGAGAATCATTTCACCATTCAAATTACTGAGTAGATCTTCTCTTTTTCAACAATAATCATACAAAAACAAGGAAAATAAATATTTTACTTTTATATTTCTTTTATGTGAGGTTTGACAAAAAAAAAGCATATTTATATTTTAGGTATTCATTTCAACCCACTTTATTGCTTCACTTTTTAGTCACATTAATCATCCTTGATCACTTTTAATCAATAAAGACTTTGCCTTAATAAATCACTTTGTCCTTTTTCTTTCACTGCCCTTTTTATATTTTTAACAAAATTAGATGGTATCTTTCTTTCTATAACCTAGAATTTTATACTTCATTCTACAAAGTCTAATATATTTATTATTTTCGATCATTAAGTTATTGAATAAAATTTCTACACTACATAATGTTTATTACTAATTTTAAACAAAGTTAGATTTCTATCTCAACTTCATTCACATTTATAACATGTTATCTTGTTCTTATGATTAACACTTGTAAAACTCCTAAATATTTTTTTTAATGTTACTTTTCTACTAACCATAAAATGAATTATCTTAGATCTTAACTCAATAATGATGGTCTACAATTGCATGAAAATCCTTTAAAAGATTCTTTGAACATTTTGTTATCTTCATTCAAATAAAATGGAATTGAATACTAATGATAGAATACTCCTCCTCATCTTCCCTATATAATAACTCATATTTATGAAACATACAAGACTTATATAAATAAGATGGAGAAACAAATATGTTCAACTCTAACATGACTAAGATTGATTTGAATAAAATAAAATTTTTAAAAATAAAATAAATTAAACAGTTTATTATATTGATTTAGAAAATGAAATTTCAAATAGATAAATATCTAGTTATTATAAATTAAATGAAATAAAATTTTCAAATAGATAAATATCTGGTTATTACCAATTTATAAGATAAAACAAAATAATATTAATACTACATATAACTTGTTATAAATAAGAAAATAATCCAATGTAAACCTCGGATTATAAGATTGCACTCTATTCCCATATCATTATTTACCCATAACCCACATAATTATGTGATCTTATATATTATCTTAATTTACATTAAAAAAATCTAATTATCCATAAAACAACCGATGAATGACACAGTTGATAGAAACATTGCTGAACTTACCCTACCAAAAGTAATACCATGTAAAAGAATACAAAAATTATTCTCGAAGGATGTAATGAACATTATACATATATTATTATTAATGAACATGAACATGACTGATTAGCCAACGTAGATCTTGAAGATCGGACAGAAAGCAACAAGCTATCAAAAGCTTAACTTATCAAACATATGCTCTAGGGATTATATATATATAGTTATTAATGATTATGAACATCTCTGGTTACCTCATGTGTATATCTTAAAGCAACAAACTATCAAAAGCTACCCTGTCAAAATTATGCTCGAAGGATTCAATGAAAATTTACTTAGGGTTATTAATGATCATGAACATGATTGGTAACCCTAGTCTGTCAAAATAATGCCAGAAGAATTCAATGAAAATTTACTGATTCTTATTATGGATGATAATGAACATAACTGGTTAATTAGCTATGCACAGAAAGCAACGACCTATAAAAAGCCTAGCCCAAAATTATGCTCGAAGGATTCAATGAAAATTTGCTAATTATTAATAATACGAATGGTCATGAACGTAACTGTTAGCCAATGTATATCTTAAAATGCACAGAAAGCAAAAAGACTATCAAAAGGCCAACCAATCAAAATTATGCTCGAAGGAATCAATAAACATTTAGATATATTATTATCAATCATCATGAGTTAAGTGATTAGCCAATGTATATCTCAAAGATGTAACAGAAGGATCAAGTTGAATATTTTACTGTAAATGGCAGGCCTATAACATTTGTTTTTATTCACGAACCTATTAAAATGGTGCTAGGTGATCGAATCGGTGAGGCAGGTACAACCCACATGCGACGGAAAAAAGAGATTTCAGGCCAACCAGCATGGTACTGAAAAGGAAGAGCATTTTTTTAATGGATTCACAGAGGCATCGATCTAATACCTGCTGAGCTTTTCCCATGGCGAGTAAGTAAATGGAAATTGAAATAAAATGTGATTTATCCTAACTTACATCTAACAGACATACAATAATGTCATCAGTTGCCTGTTACGAGAACAACCTGCCAGCACGAACTGCCCTTTGAACACGAGTAAGTTAATGGAAATTGAAATAAAATGTGATTTAACCTAACTTACATAACTAACAGATTTACAGTAATGTCTTCACTGGCCTGTTAACCTGCAAGCACGAGCTGCGCTTTGAACATTAATGTTACTCATAAAACTTTTGTTTCTCCTGAAATAACAAGAAACTAACAAATCAACTTGGTAGAATGGAATAAACAGATCAACAGAACTACACATGAAAAAAAAGGAGTTGTCTATAATGAGACTTTTTGAAGATTCCGGTGACGGAATCCGGAGGAAGAAATGAGGTTAAATCTTGATTTTTAGCAGTTAAAATGGTTTCTTAATTGCATATTTGTATTCATCACCCTGAAAAACCCCTGAGAGCCATTGATTGTGCAGAAACTAGCTATCAAACTTGGGATTCCAATGAATTGCTACCGGATTTTGACAGGAAAAATCCGGCGGAAAGGCTTTCAAAAAATCTCCTTATAGACTACTGCGAAAAAAAATCGCTTAAATCTAACTCAATTTCTTTTCATATTCTTAATAACCAGTGAAGTGTTTATCTAAAATGTTGGAGTTTTAAGAAGAATCTATAGATTTAATACAAAAACATTTTTCTACCGATCGATCGTACTGATGTCTAAATCTTTATTTCTAAAAATGAATGAAGTGTTAACCTAAAATATTCAATATTACCAATTTCTAAGTTCATTATGAGTGAAGTGAAACCATGAAAATCACAAAGACTTTCTCTATAAATCAAAACAATGTCGAAACCCTAACGAATATGATCATCCCTGACGATCCACGGCCAATATAAATGAGATTCAGACATTCCCTTAGTCATTCGGAAAGAACGCATATCTGTACTTCGTCCATGGTCGACACTGGTCAAAATCCCAACAAGAATTATTGCAATACAGATATGCGTTCCCCCCGGGTGACTCAGAAAAAACATCGGTATGAGGCGCAGCAACTCACAGAAAAATGTAATTGGAGGATGAAATCTTCCTATAATTCATGGCCGCCATGGCCGCCAGGACATGATGAAGAGAGAGGGGATGGAGTAGGAGGAGAGCGTGTAGATTAATAGGAATGAATTCTTGGCAGAAGTGACGGGGCGTTTCCCGTGCACTGGCAGCCTCGCTCTCTCACGCATCCCACCAGCTCTGACCGCCATGCGTTTCACGCTACGCCAAATTCTTCTTTGAAAAGCAAGCAACCAGTAAAATATTCTGCTATTATTACAACGTAGCCACTCGCCTATTCGCCTGAAATATATATATATATATGTTTTAACTTCTACTTCATGGCTTAAATACGCCAAATTGGCACGGCATGGCACGGCAGGGCTGTACGTTTAATATTCCTATTCCTACCCCTCCTTTTCCACCTCTCCATTTAGTTTGTTGTTACCTGTTCTGGCTGCTCTGGCTCACTATTAATATTAATATTTTCAATATGCAATCATAGTACAGTGAACGATGCATTAAGCGAAGAATAGGCCTAGAATTAAGATATGTACTACGGCAACGAATTTATACTCGACACGTGTGAGAAGTTTCAAATTTAGACAGGAATGCCGTGGGTTGGCCACATGGGAAGGAGTGCGGAGATTCTATTCACACGGAGGAACTTATGAAGGGCACGCCACACACATAGATTGTATGTGAATCATGCAATCAGTATGTCTATCATAAAATAATAAAGTCTCCACTTTTATATTATTTAAAAGTATTAATAAGTACATGGCAGAGCAAAGCCAGAGCCTTAGTTCCTGGGACTTGTGGGTCACCCTTACTTTAATCCACACAAGAAGGGACAATGCAGGCTTCTTTATCACGTTGTGACTTGAATTGTGACTTGAATCCACACAAGGACAAAGCCATAATTAAGAGACCGTAGTTTATGGAGAGTATGGATGTGGGTCTCCTTGACTTTAATGACCCTTGATTTATGGAAGGTGTGGGCCACTTTGATTTGAAACCACACAAGAAAATGAGGGGTGTAGGTTTCTTAGTATGCTTTGATTTGAAACCACAATAGAAGTGAAGGGTGCAGGTCCCCTAGGACATTTTGTCTTTCATTGACCTAAGATGTATTACCTAGTCCATCATTGTGTGCGGGTGTAGGTTTGTTTACGAAGGTTTGACTTTCAACGGTTTAAGAAATATAGCATAACTAGTTTCTAAAAATAATAATAATTAAATATAACAAGAATATTATCGGTTTGACTTGGGTTTGTAGGTCAAAAATTAGCCGTGGGAATATAGCCGTTGGAGTCTGTGGACATACTATTTAACAAGCTAAGTTGGATTGGTTTTTCAACTTGTCCTGACGATGAACCACAATGGTTGGTTCGACTAAACAATGTTATGGATCACAGAAGTCTAAATTCCTTATTAAATATAGCATGGTCTGTCATTAGATTAATCGGTTGGTGATAATGTTTTGATTAGCTTCATTGTTAATGTTTTGGAAAGATTAATTATCAATTCAAAAGTTTCAAATTTAGGGTTAATGTTAATATTTATTCCATTAAATGTTTATTTATTTATTTAATATTTTTTAATCAGATTTATAGTTAAGGTAGGAAAAATAAAAAATAGAGTGAAATAAGGTTTACTGGAGTAATATTCTTAGATAATTATAGATAATTTTATTTTTTTAAATGTTTCAAATTGATAAATATTTTTTTAATAAAAGATATATGACATTTATAGTTATATTATATGTATGTATGTATATGTGTAGGAGCAGATAAATATCAAATCACTTTTGGGTATGTGATTTTTTTAACTTTTTATTTTTTTTGAAAATGAGTTATATTGATTGTTTTCTTAAACTTGAATTTTAGATGATTGTTTGATTGTTTTCTAAAACCTGGAATTTAGAATGCTTGTTTTGATTGGTTTCTGCAACCTGGAAAACTAAGAATGATTTAAGGTTATATGCTATGTTCAATCCTCCTCTGGTTGAAAAAATATTCTTGAGAACTATTATCTTAAATTTTCTAAATTGATATTAAAATTTATTTGGGATAATTAAATAATAATTATTAATATAAATTAGGTAAAGAAAACAACTATATATATTTATTTGGTTTAATATGTATATTTATTTTTTTATTAATATTTTATAAAAAATTACAAAGTGGTTGTGTTTTTTTTTTTTTAAGATTTATTGTTTTAAATATAAATGAAATATATATTTCTTTTGTATTAAATTTTCAAAAATGCATAATCTATTTTTTTTAAGTTTAGGTTTTGTTTTTATTAGATTGTTGATTTGTTTGGTTTTTTTGTTTTTTACAGGAAATATTTTTGTGGTGAATTTTTTTAAAATTTGGCAAACTAATTACAAGTTTGAGTCACTTATTTTAAAATTTGAATTATGTAATTTACATAATCCCAGTGTTCCAAAAATTGTTTAGGATATTGAATCTATTTAAGCATTCCAAAACTATTTTAAACAACTAATTAACATAATTTTGTCCAAAATTATATTATGAAATTCTAATAAAAAACCAAAATCTTAAAAAAATAGAAATCTCTTAAAATTTATAAATTTTATATTAAAGTATTAATTAATATATAATAATATATAAACCATTATATATATATATATATATATATATATATATATAATATAAACCATTACTTAAAATAATTTCTCTTATTGGTAAAAAAATTAAAAATGAAATAAATTTTAGCAAATTTTAATAAAATTTAGGGTAAGATAATTAGCATTTGCAATAAGATAGTTAACATTTTCTTAAAAATAATTGCTTAGTATCCACTTGGGGTGACAAATACAGAAGTATTGCGGTTATTAGAATTATTAAATAGCTTCTCCACTATTTGTTGACTTGATTTACCAAAAGATCTTTTTTTACAATATAAGTGTACATAATACAAAATTTAAGATGGAAGTGGAAATATAAATTAAAATTTTTTAAATAAAAGAAGGAAAAAAATATATTATATTATTGATTTTTTGAAATATTTTCTGAAAAAATCATCTTGTCTTGATGATGAACCACACTGGTTGGTTCAAAACGTGTCTGCCTAATTCTACCAATGTGATTTCTTCCCAAAATGTCTTCAAAATATCAAAATAGATCAAAAAAGCTTGAGACATTATATTATATTATTGAATTAAAAAGTAAATTATATATATGTATGCCTTGAAGTTAATATAATAATAATATTTATAGATATGAAATAATTACAATAATAGTTATTAAGATATTATAGTTTATCATATGATTAGTGAGAATTTGAACAAGGGTGGAGAAGATAATAACTAATTTTTAAATTTATATTTCTTTTATACATATATTTTCAGAGATGTTGCTTAACAACAAAGCCCAAAGCCCCACCTCAAAAGTGTCTAGAAAATTAAACTAGTAACCTTCTAATAACAAATATGTTTTAACGACAAAACTCAACCAACTAAACTAACTCACAAAACTCTAATACAATTAAATATTGTAGAATTGAGGCTTCTGTGATCCATCAGAGGGCCTTCCATAATGCCTCTAAGAATGCGTTTATTAAGAAAGATCCAAAGGAGCGCCGACTAGGGGTCCATCTTCCCTATGTACAAGGAACTATGGACAAAATTGCTCGGATCCTTAGGAGGTTTGATATTCCCTCTACCTTTAGGCCCCTCAACACCATTCGCAATTCCCTCCGGTCGGTGAAAGATCCTGTTAACCCTAAGGACATGAAGGGTGTTTATTTGATCCCCTATTCTTGTGGGACCCCCTATATCGGGGAAATGGGGTGCTCCATCCATCAGAGGATCAACGAGCACGCAGTTGACCTAAGACATGGGCGAACCAAGTCTTCAACTTTATCAGAGCATGTAGATAAGACCAAGCATCAGGTTTGTATTGAGGAGGCCAAGGTTGTTGCCAAGGTTGCTCAGTTCCATCATCGTAAATTCAGGGAATCTATTGAAATTGAAAGAAGGCCTAACAATCTCAAGAGAGATGACGACTGGAAGATCAGTAGATGTTGGATCCCTGCCCTGTCGACCTAGGTGTCATTGTCCCCCCGTTTTACCTTTTGCACTTTCGTTGTTCCCCCGAGCCTCTTCCTTTTTCCTTTTCTTTTTCTTTTGTCATCTTGCTCTTTGGTTTTCTAGTGGACTTTTTCGTGTCCTCTTCCTTCTTTTTATTTTAGGGCCTCTTTCTAGTTAAT
>APFE031735685.1:106476-126342 GCA_000404065.3 Pinus taeda | reverse complement strand
GATCTCTTACTCATCCCTAGGCGAATTCAGAGAGGCAAGTGTCACAGGAGAAGTTTCTAGAAGATTCCATGATCATCCACCTTGCAAACTGTCTCTGCCATTTGTCTACTCTCACCCATCACACCCTACAGAAGGTATTTTCAGTATGCATCACACTTTTTGCATTGAGTAGGTGAGATGCATCACACCCTCTACACAAAGCAGTTTGTATGGTCCAGTTTTGACTAGTTCTGAGCAATTTTCTGTGGAGAACTTCTGGGAGATGATGTAATCAGATGACCTTGTTCCTTTAGGGTATGAAACAACTCTTTTAGGGACTCAGAAGCCCTTGGTTTATGGACATATGTGATTGGGGTTGTAGAGCCCAAATATGTCTATAACAGTTGCCCCCTAAAGCATGAGGTTGTAGATCTTTGATGTCGGGTGAAATGCTTTATCATGAGGATCCGAGGTTTTTCGAACTGGAAGGCGACCTGTAATAAGATACAATACAATACATTATCTTCATAACATTTTCATGATCTAGCTGAGGCGGGGAATTCCCATGCTCAACTTTATAAATTCATTTTCATGTACATAGGATAGACAACCATCTGTCTGGCAGATTGATGATTCTGATAGAGCCATCATCCTTTGATTCGGATGATCATCTATGCAGCAACGAACTACATTTGATGTCTTTATTTTCCTGAGTATATCGCAACCCGGATGGATGAAACTAGATCTGGGGTCTTCAAACTCGTCCAATCTTCACCCGAAGTACAAGTCGATCCATGTGAAAAATGTTCTGGAGTCGAACATGGAAAGACATCGCCTGATTACCAGCCAATGATGTAAGCTATTAACAGGCATGAGAGAAATCATGATAATGATGATGACCCTCAAGGTTCTACAGTACAATTCGTGTGGTGTGAAAATGGAACTTGGCATCTAACACCACGCAAAATCTTTCGGTCGAAGGCCATTGATGTAAACTTGTCGCCGGAAGTGAGAAACTTGCCATTGAGGCATGCAAGTTTCAAAGTACTGAAAGGGTTGTTCCTAGGTTGACTTCTTAGATAATGAGCTAATGTCGACAAGAAAAGACCCTTCGTAGGAGGGCCTTAATGAATCCCACATCTACGACACGGAACGGAGCAAATGATTTTGTGGAGGTGAAAACGATCTGATGATACGAGGTTCAGGGTGGTGGTCATGAAAGAATGGAGCGTGAATGTATTGCAGCGGATGAGACATAAGATAGGTTGGTGAATTCTCTGATCAACTTCTCTTGAACATATCGGTGACACTGAAATGGATTGGTAGCGTTAACCCCAAAGATGGATGGTACGATGGACCAATGGTAGTATGACCAGTGAACGGAATAACCCAACCCAACTCAGACATGGAGTGAAAGTGTCATGTTTTAGAGCGGCTTGCTACCAATAAAGTTTCTTCAAGTTTTCTTCCCAATTTTCCCCAGTCATTGCTGACTAGTACCTCTTTATTTTTATCAAGCTTGAGGAGGATAACATATTCTTGTTCTATAATTTTCCCTTCAGGCAAACCTGTCGCTATGTTTTAATGAGCCTAGAGACAATGAAACTCGTTCTTATCTCTATGGACAAGTTTGTCGCTATTGGTTTTAATGAGTTTAACGACAAATACAACTCGGTCCTTTTTCAATTTTAGAGAGTATGAAAAGGGACAGAAAGGAAACTCCAGTAATCCTTTTTCATCATATAATCCCTTAAGTCCGAAAAAGTATAAAATAATACCAAAGGAATAAATTTTTGATAGTTTTAACAAGCCGAACAAGACAAGCGCTCGATATTTTTGTGTAATAATCCCTCAGGTCCAAAAAGATTAAAATCTAGAGGAGGGATAGCACTCCCGGTAGCTTTAACGAGCTGGAGAGGCCAACTGCTCGAAAATATTTTCATATTTTACGAGTCCAGTGAAAATATCTTAAAGGAGACTTGTTTTTTAGGAACGAGTGATATTTTCGGGTAGCTGCTGATTCCAGGTAAGGTTTGGAATTTTCCAATCATGGCAGTGTCACAAGGATGGCTAACAGAATCACTCTTCGCAATTGTTCCTCAAAAGGGTAAACAATCAAATGGAGGCGTATGATCAGCTATACAGAGTGGAGGTGATGGTAAGAACACGACTAGGGCTCAAAAAGTTGATGATAATGCATTCGTAATGGTTATTTACCATATATTGGTTCATTTTTTAATGAGCTTAAACTCTGGGGGAACATTTGCTCATTTCTTAGGTTTAATTTTTAAAGAGCTTAAACTTCACATAAAAATTGCTCATTCCAGTAGTATAATAAGGATGTCTCAGCGATAGATTCCATTTTTGTGGAGCTTGCACCTTTCAAAGCTATGCTCCGCTCCCTTTCGCATGCAAGCTAGGAACAACCAACTACTGTCATAGGGGTTAATTAACGACTTATGTTAGGTAGGAAAACTCTTCCTTTACTTTGTTGGTGCCATCCAGCCCCTGCAAAGGTGAACAGTTGATCCGACGAATCACCTAATCTAACCAGTCAAAGTTAGAAAAACTATGGGGTTAGTGTTATGCTGGCAGTTTTTCACTTGCGTGCAAAAAGGTTTGCATGCCCCTAGGTATAGCAAAGTAGAGTTTCTAGGTTACCCTTCAATTTTCAGAAAAAACATTTGCTCTGTCGGGAAAGGCCTACCTTCTGATGGAGGCATCTTATTATGATATAATCCCATTTTCCTAAATGGATGGGTGTATCAGACTAGTCATATATCCTCTGTGGAAACCTACCCTATACCTGAAGTTTTCTTGCCGAAGCAAACCAGGGTGCATGCCCCCTAGGTTTCAGTCATGGCCATCGAATTACTCGTGTTCTTCAAGTGGACAGACTAGAGATTGATGAGACATTCCTTGCATGAAAAGACAAGTTAGGGATGGTACTTGACTATTAACTATGTGTGAGCCAGGGAATGAAAGTTGGTCTATGAGTTGGACCACTCGACCTTCATGCAGAAAAAACATTACTCAAAAGAGTGAGGAGACAATGGCTCCATGCTATAAATATAGTCACACCCAAGGGGTAGATTATAATCTAAAGGTCCTTGGACTACCATTACGTTTAGATACACGGTTTTCCCTCTCAAAGTTATAGGCAAACTCGGAAGGATCCCTAACGGTCGACTGGTTCCTTTATCAAAGCCTATTAGATTTCGCATCTCAGGTAGAAGTGATGGCGAACCAAGCACTTTCCAAGAAGTTGAGGAAACGATACTCACAGAAGCCCCTTCATCTATGATAGTACCGACCATGACCATTCTGTAAGCTTGTACAATGATTCAGAATGGTACATTAGATGGTAAATGGGGTCTTCCTAGTAGATTCCAATCGAAGGAAACAACTAGGTTGGTTGGAGGTGGGACCACATAAATGGACGGATATGACCCTAATGAACTTCCTTCCTACAGTAAAAGAACTAGTAGATTTCCCCCATGTTCATCAGATTCTTTGTTTACGAAAAGAATTTCAACAGTGTCATTCTCATTCTCTTCGGTGACTGTATCATCTGAAGATGGACCTTCTGAAGACAGGACCGGGTCGACTGCCGCCTCAACCTTTTGAATTTCATCTGGTGTCGATTCAGAGGGATTATCTTCAATGATAGATGCTTTGACCAAACACAAATTCGTGTCAGTCAAATTTTCAACTAGCGATGAACTCGACAAGAGTTTCTTGTACCCATGAGGAAGCCGTAGCGGTGAAGCAGGATGGTTATCCAAGACTCTTTTAGCTTCATCCAAGAAGGGACAACGGTGGACGACATGATTTCCTTCACATAGTTTGCAAGGAAATTTACATTTTACTCTCTGTCCAGAGACATCGTTTTCACTATTTGGCGGTGTACTCTCAACATGATCATCAGAGGTTGATGACATCGTATTGTGCAAACGAGGGGACCAATCCCTTAAGATCCGAGGGATGCAAGGACAATCTCAATGAGAGTGGTCCCCTTTGCAAATGACACATGGAGATTTTGGTTTGGATGGTGAAGTGTGTGGATTTTCACTAGATGATGCACAGCTATCCCTTTTTGCCTTTGGCTCCTTTTTCTTCTCCTTCTCCTTCCCTTTCTTCTTCTTCTCAATTACTTGGTCTTTAGCTTTACCAGCTTTACCAAGCGAAGAGGAAGGAGGGGAGGGAGAAACAGGTGAAGCAGAAGGTTGGGGGGTAAATCTAGTATCATCTAGTTGCTAACTTGATTTCTCAGGAACCACGGTGGTTTGAACAATAGAGGACGAGAAGAGCCATATGGGTAAGCCGATTGTCAGTCCTGGGAGGGACAATGTGGCCATATGAGGTGCACAAACATCTCCCCAAGAGGAGAAAGGACTAGGATTTCCCCCAAGGGTAAATCCCCGGTTGGTGGAATCCATTTTTCTCAACTTAAGACCAACGAGGGAATAGTGACGTTATTCCGATTAAAATAAATTTTAGACCCTTTGACACAACTTGCTTTTTCAATTTTTAAGAGTTGAGAAAAAGATAAAGATGACTCTAGTCGCCTTCGAATTTTAATGAGCTTGAAGTGACAAGTGCTCAGATGGACCTTTTCCTTTAAGGAGTCTGAAAAGGAATGAAAGAGACTACTCTAGAAATCTAGACAGAGGGATTACCAAACCAATCGCAAAACTACAAAATACTTTTTACGGTATGGCAGTCAATCTTCTCAAATGCTGTTTTCAGTGCATTGTGATCGATAGGGCGGCAAACACGGCTTCCTAAGGATAAAGGATATAGCCTATTGTGGTCTCCCAATATATACTCGATGCTATGTGGGAGCACAAGTCCGTACAGGCACTTGTTGTCTCAAAGAGGAGGAATCACCCAACCTACAATGAAAGTGATAGTTACCAGTGTTTACGACGCTAGAATACGTCTCTAGCCTAGACTTCTAAATGTTGTGCATTAGGTTCCAAAGAATTTTTATGTTCATTGAATTTATTTTACTGTTGATATTTCTTAAGAAGTTTGCCTTTCAGGTTCACTGCGTGATGTAGATATATAATTCCTAAAATGCAATCTAAGATGATAAACAATAGTTTAATCTTCTTTTTGCAATGAAAATCCTAGCTACTAAGGAAATAGAAATGAGATTCTTTCAACATAGAGCAGAGAGCACACACTAGATGCATTGTCCTAAATCAAACCAACAAGCAGTCCAAATGCAAATGCACATGCGTGTATTTTTTTTCATTTTCTTAATGTGTGAATGACAAAAATAATGCTAAGTACAAATCTGAATCGTTTCAAGCGACAGTACTAATGATTTTCTTTTCAAAAAAATGAAAGGAAGATAATGACGACACTTTGCGATTTTGAATTGAAAATTGCTTTCGACACTTGAAAAACTATTAATTCAAATCAAATACAAGAGTAATAGTGTCATCGACCATCAAGAAAAATAGGATTCTTCTCTTTGATTGAAAACAACACTTGCGACACTTCCAAATCAAAAGACGACAGCTTGATTACGCTACTTCTTTGTAAAGGAAAATCGTAAATGGTGAACAATACATAAAAACATTTACAGTTCTTTGTACTATGGAGGATGAATCATGCAAAGGAAGGGAGTTTCTAGAGCATTATACTGATCATAGACAGAAAAAATCCTAAATAAAGCTGAAGAGAGTGAACAAAAAACAAAATCTAGAAGCAGAAGAGGTCTTATCTGATCATCGCACCTGTAACATAGGGAAATTGCGATGCATCTCACCTACTGCACATGGGAGGTATGATGCATCTAGATTCCCAAGAGGAGAAGGTGCCATGGTAGAGGGACGAGACTTCAACTAGGTTCTTGGTCACAGTTTACAGCTCAGTTTAGGGATTTAAGCCGAGAAAATGATAGTCAATAAATGTAAATCACAGGGGCTGATCTAATGAGGCTACTGGAGCCACCACCAGGGAAATTAGGATGTTTGCAACTCAATTGTTCAGTTTATAAACAAAAACCGGAGATAGACTAAAGCAGCATTGATCTACTTTGCACTTGCATAGCAAATGCAGTTCGAAGGTTAGCTAGCTTAACTTCAGGCTCCGTCTGTAAGTTTATAAAGAAAAGAAGTATAGACAACCAAACAAACTACATGGTCCCCAAGATGGTCTCCATTTTGTTATCAGTAAATATAGTGTCTATGCAAAGCTGCTAATCCAACTAAGATGGGTAGCTATCTTAGAAACAAACAGATTAAAGTTACTTTCGTTTCCCTTTACGAAAAGTAGATAGGAGAGGAGCAAAGAATACCAACCTCAATATTTCGCTTGGTTCTTTTTTTGTTCCTTCTCCTCTTTGACAGATCTTTTCCACTCCTCCCTCGACCACTCCACTTCAAAGAGTACCTATAAAGTCAAAGCAGCATAATACCTTCAAAGTGCAGAGATCTACAATCATAAATAATATAGGACCAGATATATATTGACCACACACATACATATATTAGCAAATATACAAGAATGTGGAGGAAAACTTGAATAGATTTATTGATATAGATATTAAAGGGAGTATTACAACCCATTGATGTGACCCAACGTCATCCTCCCAGCATGAAATCCCTTCTTCACCTCATGAAAAGCTTAGATCACCCAACACTATGATATTTCTCCAAGAAACCAACAGCACTTCCTTACAAGATACAAGATTCCAGCCTCTGGATCTCTGGGATGAGGGATCCATATATAGATGATTGGAGGGGGGTGAGTCAGCTTCTAGGATTTGAATTAGTGTCTTCTCTCTGATAGTCCTTGATTCCACTTGGAGATTGATGATCTCTTACTCATCCCTGGGCGAAATCAGAGAGGCAAGTGTCACAGGAAAAGTTTCTGGAAGATTCCATGATCATCCACCTTGCAAACTATCTCTGTCATTTATCTACTCTCACCCATCGCACCCTACAAAAGGGATTTTCAGTATGCATCGCACTTTTTTCACTGATCAGGTGAGATGCATCGCACCCTTTGCACTGAGCAGTCTGTATGGTCCAGTTTTGACCAGTTCTGAGCAGTTTTCTGTGGAGAACTTCTGAGAGATGATGTAATCAGCTGACCTTGTTCCTTTAGGGTATGAAACAAAACTTTTAGGGACTCAGAAGCCCTTGGTTTATGGACATATGTGATTGGGGTTGCAGTGCCCAAATATGTCTATAACATTATGGTTCTAACTTCTAGGAAGCTTTGACTAACTTGGGAAAAGTTTTAACCAAGTGTATTAAAATGAACCTGTCCTTCAGTCCTGAAAAATGTGATTTCCTGATGACTAAAGGGACCATGCTAGGTCATACAATTTCTCAACAAGGATTACAGGTGGATCCCAACAAGATTTCTATCATTCAAAGGGTCTCACCTCCTCAAAAGGTAAGAGATGTTCAGAGTTTCCTAGGCCTAGTAGGGTATTATAGAAGATTCATCAAGGATTTTAGTAAGCTAGCCTTTCCATTATTTGGTCCTTTGGGAAAATATGTTGGGTTCATATGGACTGACAACTGTCAAGAGGCTCTAGATGCCTTGAATGGTAAGCTAGTAACTGCCCCAATTTTGAGAGGTCCAAACTGGGCCCTGCCTTTCCACATTCACACAGATGCCTCAAACAAAACGATAAGAGTAGTCTTAGGGAAGGTTGAGGAGAAGTTGCCTTATGCCATATATTTTTTCAGTAAAAACCTATCCAAGGATGAACTAAACTACATTGTAACAGAAAAGGAGCTCCTAGTTGTAGTCAATTCCCTAAATACAGACAGTACATCACCGGTTATCAAACATTCATACACACTGATTATGCTGCAATTAGGTATTTGATGAATAAATCAAATGTAAATGCTCATATTATTAGATGGTTACTTTTATTGTAGCAATTTTATTTGACCATTGTTGATAAGCCGAGTAGGGAATATGTTGTCGCTAATTTTCTGTCTAGACTATATCCGCTTGCAGGTGAAGAAGGAATGGTGGATGATCAAATGCCATATGAACACCTATTTTCTATTTCAGTACTCTCTCCATGGTTTGTTGATATAGCAAATTATTTGGTTTCAGCCTAGTTTCTGCCACACCTATCCTCAAAAGAGAAGAGAAAGATCATAAGAAAAAGTGCCCCATTCACTTGGATTGGGGGCAATCATTTTAAACTTGGCCTAGATCATATTTTGAGGCGGTGTGTCAGGGAGGAGGAATTTTTTGACATCCTCCTAACCTGTCATGATGGGCCCTGTGGGGGCCACTTTGTAGCAAAAAGGACTGCCTTCAAAATTCTGCAAGCAGGTTACTATTGGCCCACTCTTCATCAAGATGTTAGGAGATATATCAACCAATGTGACTGATGTCAAAGGATGGGGAAACCTACTCCAAGGGATGAGATGCCCCTACAACCTCAAGTGACTTTCGAGCCATTTATGAAGTGGGGCATGGACTTTGTGGGTCCAATCAACTCTCCTTCAAAACAAAAATATTACATCATTGTGTGTACTGATTATCTGACAAAATGGGCAGAAACCAAGGTGATCAAGGTAGCAATAGAAGAAAAAGTAGCTGGGTTTTTGAGGGAAAATATCTTCTACAAGTTTGGCTATCCAAGAAAGTTAGTCATAGATCAAGGAAGTCAGTTTACCTCCAATTTTGTTGAAGACCTGCTCACACACCACAAGATTAAGCACATAACTTCCACCCCTTATCATCCGCAAGTAAATGGACAGGTGGAAGTCACTAACAGAGCTTTGGAAGGGATTTTGACTGAGGTAGTGAGCAACAACAGAAAAGATTAGGCAGATTGATTGGTTGAGGCTACCTGGCCCTATAACACCACCTAGAAAACCACCACAAGGTTCACACCATATGAGCTGGTCTATGGGAAGAAGGCTCTGCTATCAATAGAATTTGAATATAACACATTAAGGATGGCAGCTTAGATGGACCTAGATATCAGCCATACACAAAAGGAAAGATTTCTTCAACTAAATGGATTGGATGAATAGAGAATGCAGACCCTACTCCACTCAAAGGTAGTCCAACTTTGAAGAAAAATATGGCATGACAGACACCTCAAAGAAAAACAATTCCAGCAAGGAGATTGGGTGCTACTATATGATTTGAGATATAAAGATTTCAAGGGCAAACTAAGGACAAGATGGCTGGGCCTATACACAGTGGAACAATGCAATGATAAGAGTTCAATCTTGATTTGGACCATTGATGAAGAAGCCATCCCCATGCTCGCCAATGGGCATAGGTTGAAGATCTACAGGAAGCCCCTTTCCAAGAAGGAATTCATTAAGAATATGGGTAAAACAGTGTTGGTAGTGGAGCAGGTCCATGTCTCCACTCCACCCACACCCTAAGCAAACAAGAAAATAAAAAACAGAAAAAAACAGAAAAAGGAATAAAATATCTCTGGGTGAAAACCTCTTGGAGGTGCCCAGGGCATCCAGTGAGGGTGAAAAACTCCTGAAGGCACCCTAGTTGTCTCATAAAAAAAAGGAGAAAAAAAAAACCTAACTTCTTTTGAATGAATTGCAGGTTGCAGGGGGGTCACACAAGAGAAAATGACATGGTCAGGCTGCATACACCCTTCATAGTCCATCCCTCCATCACTGTTATCCTTTCCCAAGCCTTGGTCTCATTTTTTCTGAAAATTTCACATCCTACACGAAACTCTATGTATTCTACAGGAGGTTCTTGTAGAAAATACAGAAAACCCAAAATCAAGTTCAGAGAAGAACCTGAGGGCTAGAAATTTGTCTAGAAGGCCCATGAACTGCCCTGCCATCATCCATCTGCCTAACTCTCCATTCCATCCCTGCACACCCACCTTTCCACTCACTTTTTCTTTCCCTGCATAGACAAATACAGAAATTTTGTTTCTTTCATTCTCTAAACCAAAAAAAAATGATGATCGATAAAGCAACATTGTTCTTTACTTATTCTTACGTGATGGCTTCTAGCTATTATTATTTTCATTGAATACCTTCTTTAATAGTCCTTTTAGCCCTTGCTCAAGCATCAACCAGAAATTTCAGAAGGAGAAGCAGCTACAGGAAATCCTGCAGGATTCTTGTAGAAGCTAATCCCTTTGAAAAACAAACTCTAGAGACAGGGTCAGTGCAGCCAAGATGCATGAAGCATGCAAGGAGTAGAGCCTGATCAAAACATCATTAGCATAAGCCAAAGGCTGAGCATGCAGAGCACCAGCAGCAATAGCAATGAGGAAATGAAGTGTTGAAGCCCGAAGCATGTAGAGCACAACAGTGACTAGCAGGTAAGTGGCTAAATCTATTCGTCGATTGCATGAATATTATTTAGAAACTGCATGAACTATGGGAATGGTCACGATTAAACAGAATCTGTGGCCAGCTAGCTGTCTACCCTCGTTCAGTTCAACACACTCTCATGGAGTTCAAATGAGCCTCATCCAATTCAAACCACAGATCAGATACGCAGTCAGCACGTGTAGCCCGTCAACTCGGGAAGAAAAAAACTCAGAACCGGTAGTGGTGCCGGCATATAACATGAATAAGGGAGGTGAAGGCAGTCAAGCAACATGAAGAACCATAATGACACTGGTGTGGGACCAACAGTCTGGATGGGGATAACGTACCCATCCGGCCACCTCACCTCGTCACCGCAGATTACACCATCAGCTTAAGTGCAATGCGGTCTAAGCCTCCATCACCTTTTGATTGTATTTGCATCGATGAAGTTCTCGACTGCAGTACTCATCTACCACCTTCAGAATAGCGAGCCAATCATTTTCTACCAGTCTTTCAAAACCCTCCCGCCTATCGAGCTCTACAGGAGCAGGAACACCGTCTACAGGAGGCTTTCTACAGGAAGGCCAGAGAGCAGCTCTGTAGAAGAAGAATTCAGAATTTTTGTCAAATTCGAGCTTGAAAAGAGTTAGGCTCAGGAACCCACTCTGAATATGATATATCTATATAAGGTGGTGGATTAAAAGTAAAGTATTGGGTTGAAAAGGAAATGAAAAGAGAAGCTCAAAAGTTTGCCTGTGTTTTTCTGCATTCTACACAGTCTCTTCGTTTTCTTCTCTACATTCAAAAATTTGTTTTTTCTTGTCCTTTCCCGTATTCTCCTAAAAAAGAGCTACAACCATAGCAAATCAAGCCTAAGAAGGAAACGAAATTGCAAGTCTGTTTACTCTGTGAGAACTAAAAAACATTGTTTTATATATTCTCTGTTCTGTCAAAGTATTGATTTTTTCCAAAATCCGAGAAGCAAATTCAGGTTGAAAACAGTTTGAAGAAAAGGAAAAATTGCAAACTGATGTTATGAAGAAGAAGAACACGGGAAATTCCCTCTCCAGTTTTAGAAAGAACAAAACTCAGCTATCCCTCTTTCTAGTTTCGGAAGTTATTGCCTTCTTCCTCACCTGAGCATTTTCAGAAACCATTAAACACCATGCCAGGAGGTTTTATAAGAAAGCAGCCTTTGAACTCCAACAAATTGCATGAGCACCCCATGGTGCTGGCCCTCTTCACCAGGGAAAATTGGATGTCTTTCTTTGAGAGAATTCATGGATATGATGAGGAGGTGACTGAAGAATTTTTTATGTCCTTAAGACCCCATTCGAAGACACATGCTACAGTCAGTTTCATGGGTCTGACCCTAGAGCTTACACCAGAGTTTATTAGCATAATCACAGGTCTTCCACTTGGGCTCCCCTAGAGCAAAGAGGAAAAACCATTGGGACAGGTTTCTAAAAAGACATTTTTTCAGCCTGATGAGCATCCTGTAGAGGATAAGAATAGGGTCAGAAGGACCAGCTTACCTCCTCCATGGAGTGAAGTCAGCTATTGGATCATGACGTATATCTCTTGTGAAGGGAGATTTAGTATATTTTATGGATATCACTTCAGGTTATTGCATGAATTGAGATATGGGATGGATCTACGAGCAGCTAGGAAACTCAGTCTCCCATATTTCCTCCTTCAATATTTGATAGAATGTGGCACCAAGTTGAATGCAGGGGTTCTAGACCAACTGGCCCACCATGGGCTCATCAAATTGTTGGAAAAAGATTCCCTACACACATACACCATCCCCATAGCTTGGGAAATTTTCCAGAACATATCTAGAGGAGACAACATCAAAACTCTTACTGATTAACTCAGTCTATTCGGCAATGAAGAGGAGGAGCAGATAGAGGAACTTGAAAAGGAAATTCATGAGGAGCAACAAAATATTCAAATAGAAGAGGAAAAATAGGAAGAAGAGGAGAAGTTGGACAAAACCATAGTTGCACCTAAGGTAGGAAGGAAAACAACATCAAAAGCAGAGAAAAGGAAGAGAATAGAAGTTGAGAAAAAGAAGCCCAAGAACGCTCAGAAAAATACTGCCACAGGAGAGGCAGAGACTCAGCAAGAAAAAGAAAAGATAGTAGAGACAAAAGTAGAAATAGCAGACTTAAGAAAAATTGTAGAGGATAAAGAAGAAAAACAACAAGAGGAAATATTCCCTAAAACACTCGCAAGGGAAGAAGCAGCTGTGCTTGTTGCATTAAACACTCCAGCTAAGCAAAAGGGAAAAAGAAAAATAAAAACATCTATGTATTTCAAAGCTAGGAGGAGCACCAGGATTAAGGTGGGCAAGCCCTAGCCACCATCAAAAGAGCTCATTACCATTGAAGATGCACCTACTGTATTAAGGGAGGAATCTCCCTCCAAAATATCTATAACCTACAAGAGAGGGAGTCCGGAGACCTCCACTTGGAAGGAAAGGTCAAATTGATGGACTCCGAAGCAATCCTACAGGAAGCTCAAACCTCTCTACAGGAGACACTGGCCAAGCTTAAAGAAATTGAAAATTTGGAAAAGCAAGCAAAAGAACAGTCACAAGAGGAAGGAAAGGAAAAGGAAATACCTAAGCCAAGCCCTCAACCTAATTTAGGCTCTTATTACAATCTTCTAGAAGGTGGGAAGATCATCCCACAAAAATTTGTTGTACCTCTTTTCTTCAAACTAGAACAAGAAAGGGTCAGAAACCACACCTGGATGCAGATTTCTAAATCTAAAGGAGTTGAAGATATAGGGCACATCGAAAACATGCTAAGAGATTTGAGCAGGGAGTTGGGCATGGTATGACACACAGAGAGTATTAGAAGAGCCCAAATATAGGAAGAAAATGAACTACTAAAAAAGCAGTTATAGAAACAGGAACCTCAAAGAGGAGACAAGCTGCCAACCTTGGAAGGACAGCAACAACAAGAAGGACCCCTAGCAGACAGTGAAGCAGAATAGAAACAATGACAGGAAGAAGAACCATAGATAGATGTTGAAATGCTGATGAAACAACAACAAGAAAGAGAGTCTCAGGCAGCAACTGAAGTGTTGATTTTGAAAAAACAGTTGCAGGAAAAGGAAGCCCATATGGCCTGCATGGCCAGCTGGGCACTGGAAGCCTTGCAGTGCAGACATCCAGCGAGATCCTATGCACTATATCTCAAAGACCAGTGGCTTCAATTCCAAATTAAAACTTTGGCGCATAGGGGCACCATCCCATTTCAAGATTATGGTCAGTTTATGCATTTATGTGATAATAGTTCAGCTAAGGTAAAGCCAAATTAGCATAATTTTACCTACACAATATGGCACTTCTAGACATGAACTCATGGGATCCAAATGCTACATTGGGAGACCTACAACTTATGGCTATGGCTTCCTGGATGAGCCATGAGGGAAAGAGAACAGGGGAAATTCAAAAGATAATGGCAAAAGAGCTAAGTGAGCCTCTGATTATAAGGGCAGAACCAGCAGAGCCATTGGCTCTCATCTATGCCCATGAACACCTTGCAGCCAACCCCCAAGTTCTCTCTAATTATGTTGATAGGAAAGCACAAGCCATTGCTCATTTTGAAGATATGGAGAGATTGTTTGACGATGACTGCCTTCATGCATGCATGAGGAGGTAGAATACATTGTCACATAGCCTAAAGATCAGGGAGTATCACTCCCCAACCAGAATGAGGGAAGCTATGATGAGAGTGCCTCTATATAAACAATCAATGCAAAACTTGAAAGCCAACTGGATTGGTCTTAAGTTCAGTCCTCCACTACTATTAGGATTGTTGGAAGGGGTTAAGGAGGAGGAAGAACAGAAACAATGGGAGGAAGTGGACAGGAAAGAAGTTTTTCATGACAGAGAAGAAGACATCACATCAGAGGCTTGGGATGTCAGGGAAGCTGTTAAAGCTATTAAATATGAAGAACTGGATTAGTTCTCAGAGGATGAGCAACCCATTCAGCAGGGGGGTGATGATAAGCCCCAGAAATGGGTAACTATATGGGCTCATTATGCCTATTATTTTCATTTGATATGCCATTCACAATAGCTTTATGTATGTTTTTGAATATATTTATGTCAACAGAGTGAATGGGGATGGTCACCTTGCCATGTGGCCTAATGAGTGTTTATTGTAGATTTTTTGGACAATTTTGGACAAGGACCAGGAATTTAGGAGCAAAATGACAACCAAACTCGCGGAAACAGGGATGAGGACTTATAGGAGGGATGTCCCCTTCATTAAATTAGCCCTTCCTTGAATTCTTCATCAACAACTCGGAGTGCAAAGGCCCACATTGATGATTCCAAGGGGCAGTCGAGCAAGTCAAGTAGGGTTGTTGTTATCTTCAGTTCCAGGTAGCCAAGTCCCTTAAGTTTAGGGGGACTGTTGGGAGTCCCCACTTGTATAAATAAGAAGGCTTCAAGCCTCAATAGGTTAGCTATTTCATAGTATATTTTCGCACTGTTGTGCAGCCTTGTACTCAGCTCATTTTCAAACTCGTTTTGAAGACAGTTTTGTGATGTGATTGCTATTATTTTTTTTATCAATGAAGATAAATCCAATTTTGAACCAACACTGATCTTTTCTATAGGGTTGAAGCTCTTGGGTTAGGGCCCAACCCAAGTGCCTAGCACCTCCCTTATGTATTTACATGCTTTTGCTTGCATTCATAAGATAATTTCTATTGTTTAGGTTAATCTTGCTTTGTTAAATTAGGTTGCTTTTGATAGTTAGAATAGTTGTTCTTGCTTCAGTTTCTTAAGTAGTTTGCTACAGTAATAGAAAAAGGTTCAAAAATGCTACTAGCAGGTCTTGATCTCCTCCCTCCTTGGGACCATGATTTAAGGTCAAGGCACTACTGTTGCCACCAAAAACACAGTCTTTGCTCTTCCAATGCAATTTCTAGTGTGATATTTTGAGTTGGAGAAGTTGATATTAGTTTGGATTCACGTGCTTAGATGATTTTTTGTTCATGTACCATGGTTTTCTCACATAATTTTCTTCTCATGAAGAACTATTCAACATTTCTCTGGTTTTAAGTCAGATTTTAGGTTAAAATAGGCAAAACTCTATTTTTCGATTTTTGCTTTGGTTAGTTTTGAGAAGTAAGTGTACATCTCTCTTGTATAACATCTTAGCTTATCATTCCTCCATAACACCACCTGTACCAGTTCATCTCTCAAATTTTTCCCCACTCTTTCGCCATATTTCACCAATCTGCCCTAATTCCTGCACTTTTCCATAAAGTTTCTTTCTTGCCTTTTGAACAAATCCAACCATCTCCTTCATTCCTAATCTTCATTGACAGAGTCCTAGACCCATCAACACCTTCATACAACCTTCATTTCTCCTTTCCCATCATTTATTTCACCTTCAAACCTCCAAAAAACACTTGCGGCCTCCTCCTGTAGATCCTCCTATAGAATCTCCTGTAGATCCCCTACAGCCTCTTGTAGAATTTCCTGTGAGTGATTTTTCAAAGTTTGATCACAATGGAAGTCTCCAGAAGGGTACTAGGGACTTATTAGGACCTCTCCACACCTTCCTTACCATCTGCAAAAGCTAGCTCCATCTTCCTTTACCACCAAACCTCTACATAGTCACAACTAGTCAAATCATAAGCATAATTATTCCACATAAAAAAACCCAAAAGTAAAAAAAGATGATTCCCTCTCATTTCTATTCAGAAGTAGCTTGAATAAATGCAATTTACCTTTTCACTATTCAATGACACCCATTTTAGTAGGCTCTATCTCTTTTCTTGCAAAATTTGGGTTTTCTAGGGTTTGCATTTCCTTTTAGTTTTCCTTCTCTTTCTGCAAGTAGAATAGCCTCTATAGAGTTAGATTTCTTCCATCACAGTAAAAGCTTCTTCTGAGAACTCATAGAAGTTGGCTTAAGCTCCTAGTGAACTTGCACCAGCTGATCAAGTGACAGCCTACAGTAAGAGCTAGTACTTGTGCATACAACATCATCGCTTTGAAGTTTGTTACGAACTACTAGGTTGATAAAAGTAAAGAAGGAAGCCCCAGGAGTTGCAACATTATTGCTGCAATATTGGAGCTCACCAATTGGGTCTCTCCCTGAATTTCCATGCATCCGTTATCCATGAGAGAATACTCAGTTATCTAAAAATAACAATTGTCACATGCATGCAAGCATCAATAAATTGTATCTCATTAATTTAACAACTTGTTAAATTGATCTAATTGAACTTGACTAAGTTAAACTAAGTCAATTGATCCTCTCAATATAGAACTAATCCTAAATTCCTCAATCAGTGGAGCAAATCAAGGACACATTCCCCAATTAGTGGAGAAATTATTGCATGTTCGCACAAAGACTTCAAGTTTGATTTTCCTTAACTAATTAACTCAGGGAGAATTAATTAATTAATATTCAAACTGCTGGTAAGATCAAATTCAAATTTAATTCCTATAGATAGACCAGGGACTACTATAAGTAGGAAGGGACCCAAAAATGCTATTTTTAGAAGATACTGTTTTTAGCAGTTTCACCTCTCACCTAAGGTGGCCAAAGTGCGCATTGGCCAAACAGCTATTTTTAGAAGTGCTATTTTTAGCAGTTTTATTTTTAGCACTTCCTAAACTTAGCATTTCTTGTTGCACACTTTTCAACACTCCCTCTCAACAAGAAAGGCTTCCTCTTGAACCTGATCCTGTAATTCTGGAATGTTCTGCATGCAACACATCAACCAAGTATGGTTGGTCCAACAACACTCAGAACAAAAAAACTCCCAACTAACCTCTCTATTGGGCTAGAAACATACTCTGATGTTGAAGCTCTACCTACTGCTGAAAAGTGCTCCCTCTCTGACCTCTGCACTATTGCAACATCTCCATGCATCTCACATCATTGCACCCTTCTCTATGCTACCCTGCACTATGCAACACACTTGTGCCTCTAGCATCGTTGTAGCTTGCATGCTCTGCATTGTCCTGGGATTCCCTGCACTATAGCTCTCTCTGCTACTCCATCCGCATCTGTCTCTATCCAAGTAGTCAATTCCTGCTACTCCACATCGAGGCTCATATAGCAAATTCGAATCAAAGAGGTTGGGTATCTCAAGGATCCTGCTCCTCCTCCTTGGGATGATCACTCCACATTGCCCCACCTCCTACATGGAGGTATGGCTGCATGTGATCCCTTTGCAAACCTAGATCGAAATTTCCCCCTACTTGAGGTCTCTGCATGAGTGGATGCCTCCACTTTGTCTCCTCTCGGCTTCTCCAATTGTGGCTGCTCCAAAACCTCCTGAAGCTACTTCACCCATCGTGGCTCCTTCACAATCGTCTCAGACTTCTTCAAGCGCTGCATGTTGAGAGATAATTTACTCTCCCTCTCAACCACCAAGTATCTAACCTTTGCCTTGCTCCTAAAGGCATTGCATGTATCTTTTACCTCAAGTGCATATAGGTTCTTGGCTAGCACACCAATCTGTTTCATATTTCCCATCGTAATGAAATGTTTTGGAAAAAGAGTTGATTTTAAATCAGCGATATCTCCCTCATCCAAACTCCGATTAAGACAATTTTTGTTTTAATTTTTTTAATTTTGGGTATTTTCCATAAGGAATCCAAAACTTCTATTTGTTTCTGTTAGCGCTTGGAATTCACCTAGGCTGAGATAGACAAACTCTCAAGGCTACATCAAACCATTTCACCTCGTAGCTAGCCCTACGAGGTATGAGAAGGCTCTCTCGGGTCAGATTCGGTAGATCTTTCAATATGATAAGCTGACCAATTAGGATCAAAGATATTAGGCTAGTAAATTGATAAGGGGGGTTGATTTAAATGATTTTTGGTTTTTTGGTGGCAATTGGAGGGAGTGCAATTCAGGGTGCGGGGATTGAGCACAGTTTTTGCAGGGGGATCTTTGGGGCAAGGTAGGAGTAAGCGCTGATGCCTTAATCTGAGATGGATGATCAGGGATGATAGAGAAGGAGCTAAAGAGGGCAAACAACCATTTGAATCCTCTCTAGATAGCAGAAAACATAAATTTTGAACAAACTAAAAAGCTGAGCATGTCAAAGCATGTATTCAAACTTTACCACTTCATCTGTCCAAATAGAAGCAAAAGAGAGACGTAGAATACATAAAAAAACTTACAATAACATGTAGAGAACACACCATCAACACTAAAATCCACAAGAATCCACAAGGATGTCTGCAAAACCCTGGCCTTCTTCCTCTTGAAATTGCAAAGATAGATGTACAATATACAATGAAACTTTCTCCCACAAGAGTCCAACCTTCCAACCTCTCAAAATGACTAAGAAAACACATAATATAGGCAAGATAACCTCTTCCTTTGCCTCTAGCGGTCGAGCTCATCCTTCTAGGAGCAATTTGAACTAATTCCAAACTAAGCACTAGATAATAGGCATCTCAACAACTTGCCTCTATTACTTAGCTAACTGATTCATGCATTAATTATTCACTTTTTACATCAAGGAAGCTTCTAGAAGAGTAAAGAGAGGTAAAATCTATCAAAGTGCCATGAAAATATTACATTTATCCATCATCTACAAGTAAAAATAATCAACCATAGTCAAAACAGTGTTTTTTGACCAAAAAAGTCAATTTTGGCAAAGTTTGCTCTCATGTCCGCGCCCCCTGTCTCTCGTGTCCGCGCACCTTTGCAGCAACTTTTGAGTGGGTTCCACTGGTCCAAATCAAGTGCAAGATATCTCATTGGAAAGCTTGGCCTGTCTACTTTCCATCCCAAGTGGAATTTCTAAATTTGGAGTTGTTTTGCCCCCTCAAAAACCATTTCTCCCAAGGTCACTTTCTGCAACTCAAAAAGTGGGCAGAAAGTCATTTTTTTGATGTATTTTGAGCGTTTGGAGGCTCAAATCTCAAAATCAGGCTTCTCCCAAGTATTGATAATTTTTCTCTTTGCATGCCCTTTCCAAAAATGCCAAGTTTTTAAAATTCCGAGCAGTCCTCCAAAATAGCCGCGCTTGGAGCGCGGCGTTTCAAATGGCCAAAACCTGTAAATTGCAAAAAAAATTCACAAATGACAAAATTTTCTCCAAATTTCTTGAAATTTGGGCTGGGAGTCCCCAATCAAGTACCATGCTCAGCCAAAGAGGCTTTGGCCAAAATTTGGAGTGGATCGGGCGTTTTCCTTCGTTTTTGTGTTTTGGCCAACCGTCCTTGGAGCACCTTCGTTCTGGCCGGTATTTTTGACATTTCTTTAAAACCATGACACCTGTGCAAAAAGTGAAGGAGGTTTTTCTTCTTTGGTATGTTATGGACAAAAACCTCTCTCAGTTTCCAAAAATTCATCTATGACTGCTCTGAAACATCATTTGAGTGAAACTTGCCCTGATGTGTGAAACAAGGAATTTGGTCGAGATGAAGCGAAATGAAGGGGATAGGGGGCTTCTAAATTCTTGGGGAAATTTTTGGGAGTGGGGAGGGATGTTAGGAAGCAGGGGAAAGTGGAATCTCAGAGATTGAGTGAGGGGAAGGGGTCCAAAAGGGCAAATCACAGGCCAAACCTAGAAAATTGCA
>APFE031735685.1:77281-105974 GCA_000404065.3 Pinus taeda | reverse complement strand
CTTGAAAACTCTTTGAAATGACAAAATTTGACCTTGACACTTCAAAATAACTTTGTAAGAGCATGTTTGATCACTGGAGGAAGGCTGGAAAGACTGACACTAACAGTTTCTAAAACTTTTGCACAAAAATTTTTAGATCTACTCTGAAAACTCGCAACCCAAAACTCAAAACTTTGAAATCTCCTCTAGTATATTGGTCACCCTTGATCACCTTTGCTCCAATACCATGTAAAATTTTGTATATTTTTTCTACAAATCAGCCAACTCTAATACCATGTAGAATTTTTCTACAAATCATCTAGCTCTAATACCATGTAGAAATTTCACCACCTGTAGATCAAACTGATATATGCAATGTACTAAAGCATAATACTAGATCTACTTCTACAACCAATTCAGCGGAAGCTTAATAAAACATGAGCAACATCAATAAGAACACATATAAATGATATGGAGAAATAAAACACACATAACACAGAAGATATAACTAGGGTAAAGCACTAGCTTTAACCCCATCTCTATATTAGCATACAAGTGGAAATATTTCTGGATTACACAAAGCCTTAGCTCAGAAGCTATTTAACTCTTTGTACAATCCCTCTACTACTCATAGATAGTAAAAGACTTCTCACAAACCTTCTCCTCTGCCCTCCAAGCCTCCTATTTCTATGCACAAATTTTCCTAGGTCCTCTAGCTGCAACTTGTGTGATTCTCACCTCACACACAACACTGACCTCTGAAATAACTGCACAAACCTGAAGGAGATAAATCCTCATCATGGATGAGCTTCCTTTATAGGAAAAATATTCATCCAACTGATAATACAATGTCCCTTCTCTGATCTCAACTAGGTCTCTGTCTAAACTGCCATACATCAGTTATCCATGAGAGAATACTCAGTTATCTGAAAATAACAGTTGTCACATGCATGCAAACATCAACAAACTATATCTCATTAATTTAACAACTTGTTGAATTGATCTAACTGAACTTGACTAAGTTAAACTAAGTCAATTGATCCTCTCAATATAGAACTCATCCTTAATTCCTCAACCAGTGGAGAAAATCAAGGACACATTCCCCACTCAGTGGAGAAATTATGGCATGTTCTCACAAAGACTTCAAGTTTGATTTTCCTTAACTAATTAACTCATGGAGAATTAATTAATTAATATTCAAACTGCTGGTAAGACCAAATTCAAATTTACTTCCTATAGATAGACTAAGGACTACTATAAATGGGAAGGGACCCAGAAATGCTATTTTTAAAAGATGTTATTTTCAGCAGTTTCACCTCTCACCTAAGGTGGCCAAACTGCTATTTTTAGAAGTGCTATTTTTAGCAGTTCTATTTTTAGCACTTCCTAAATTTAGCATTTCTTGTTGCACAGTTTTCAACATGGAGCTCCAAAATAACTAGTGTTTTCTCACAACAAAAATTTGAATCCTAATGAGGCTCTAGACCTCTTTATTTATACAATTGAAGTCTCCAATGACTTCCATAAATATAGGGAGGCTCGTCTCCCAAACTCAACATGAACTAACTCTTTGACTATCACTTGCTCGGTTGCCTTTTGATCTCCATGACTTGGCTTCTTGTACTCTGAGCTAGTGTGATTGATGTAGGAATATTCGAATGAGGGAGGAGAAAATGAGGAGGATTTACCTCCTACAAACTCTCTTCCTTATCCTATTCAAGTTTCTGCCTTTAGTCTTGCCAAAACTCCCTGATTTTCTCTCACAAACCTGCATTTAATGGACATTAGTCCACTAGGCATAATATCTCACTTTGACTCATCTCATTAAACAAAATATAATCAAAACATGTAATAAGTTATGAGAAGAGTTGATTTGACTAATCTAGGAGATGAATGAAGGTCCATATAGTTACCCAATGATGAGGCTCATCAGTTTATATACCTTTGGTTTGTAATATTAGTCCCTTGGGTTTAATATTATTCCCTTTGATTAATATTTTATTATATGTTAATTCTTTAATAATAATAGTCATGATAATAATAGAAATAATAAATATTAACAATAATTCAATAATAATAATTTTTAGTAGTAATAGTAATATTATAATAATTTTGTTGTAATAGTCTTTTTTAAACTATTTTTATATTTTATATTTAATATAATTAATTATTAATTATTATTATTATTATTATTATGAAATTATTATTATTGTTATAGATTTATCAATTATAGGTATAGGTAAAGCCTTTGGCTATATCAACCACATTAATATCTTTAATGTGGTTGTGCTAGTATAGTACCCTTCATCAATGCATATTACTTATTAGTCATGCCCTTTTTGCCTTAGCCACAAGTATTTATACTTTGTTGTAGCAGCTACAACACCCTCCAAAATTTTTCCTTCGCCTCGTTTTGGATCCTTCCTCCTCGAAATCATTGCAGTTATCCTGCAATGACCAGGTACTTGTGTTTATTTGATTTCATTTGTCGTTTAATAGTTTTTTTTCAACTCACTTGTCCTGTCAATTAACCACAAGCACACCCAACACTTGGTTTAGATCCTGTCAATCAACTGTCGAACAAAAATATGCAAACATAGGGGACAACTTGTCTTCCCCTCAAGAATTGCATAGAGCAATCCAACAACTTCCCTACACTAAAAAATTATGTACAGCAAGTCAGCCGGCCTTTCTCTAGAAATTGTTTAAAGAAGGCTAGCTGACATTTCTCTTTAGAAAAGCGCAGTTCCATCCGATTGGCACTGCTCTCTAGAATTGCACAAAATAGGCCAGGCCAGCTACATTTTCCTCTATAAATGTGCAGAACTGACCTAGCTGCACTTCTCTCCAGAAATGTGTAGAGCAACCCTTGACAACTGCACTGTTCTCCGGAATTGCACAGAATTGGCCAACTGAACTACTCTCTAGAAATGCATAGAGAAGCCCAGCATCACTACTCTAGAAAATTACACAGTGTTGGCCAGTTAGCTAGGGCCACTCAGTCCAAAAACAACCTAGAAGTTTTCCCTCAGTTGTTCTCTATCGCATGTGTTGGCAGGTTGCCTGATTCCCTCCAGAATTGCGCAATCCTTTTTTGTATTTTGGGTAGCTTTTCCCAAAAAATAAAAAATAAAAAAGTGAAAAAGCATCCCTATATTTTAGAGATATAATTTTAGCAGCAAGAGTTACATGCAAAACTAGTTTTAGAAACTCGCCTCCAAGTGTCGTTTTTTCCTAGATTTGTGGCATACACATCATAAACCCTAATTTCACCAAATCGACTTAAACAATTCCTCAGAGCTCATTCTTCACATTTTATCTTAGATCTCTGGTATTCTTGAGGAATATAGGAACCTTTGGCGCAATCAGTGCAACTTTTCCATTTAAGTTTTTCTTTTCATGCCTTTTGCCATTTTTTGTGTCACTTTTTAGTTTTTGGGTTATATGAGTGTTGTTTCCTTGGTTTTATTGGATGACCATTGGATTTTCAATGTATTTTATCCTTTATAAGTGCTATATTGTTGGGTTGTGTTATATTCTTTTCACGAATACCTCCCCTAGTTAATTGGCGGGTTAGAGGAGTTTGCCCCCCCTTTGTTGCGCCGATTACACAGTGGGGGGTCACAGTGAGCGGCAGCCCCCCTATCAAGGGGGTTTGAGGGGGGCAGGTAGGCCCCCTCTATGGGGTCCAAGGCAGCGCCCGGGGAAAATCTTTTTGGACCCTATATTAGGTTGGGCAAACCTACCTATGGCTTTGTTTATGGTTTTTGCACATGGTTTTGGACGCGATGGTTTTCGGTCCATGGTTTTGGACGTAATGGTTTTCGGTCCATGGTATTGATGCTTCGGCATGTATAAATATGTATTATAACATGAAAGGAACATAATTAAAAATCAATCTGGTAGTCCTAGTTTCAGAATCGAGGGGAAAATCTCTGTGTATATGTGTTTTATGTGTTATGCTCTCGCATTATTTCTTTTCTATGTTTTAGAATTCGTATGCAGGTAATTTGTGTATGGGGTTAAAACCTACATTAGGTATCATAGTTGTTTTTGCTTCAAGGGGACGCCTTTGTTGCTGAGGGGTTTCGCTCAGGCCTGTGGTAGACCCTGTTCAGTGGGAGATCTAGGGGATCGATTCTGGTGGTGAAAGAAGATGGCGAGCAGTGGAAAGATAGAGATCAAGAAATTTAATGGTCAAAGCTTTGAGTTGTGGAAACTCAAGATGGAAGATCTGTTGGTGGATAAAGATTAGTGGATTGCGTAGATCCGGGTACTAAACCAGCGGGAGTGTTCGATGAAGAATGGAAGAAGTTGGATCAGAATGAAAAGAGCACAATACGATTGTGTGTCTCAGATTTAGTATTGTTGAATGTATCAGGGGAAGCTACAGTGAATTCTTTGTGGGACAAGTTAGGGACTTTGTACCAATCTAAGTCTCTGGTGAATAAATTGTTCCTATGGAAAAAGCTGTATAACCTGAGGATGAAAGATGGAGACTCAGTGACAAAGCATATGAATGCATTTAATACTGTGGTAAGTCAATTTTTTTCTGTTGATATTAAAATTTTAGATGAAGATAAGTGCATTAGTTTGTTGTGTTCTCTACCAAATTCGTGGGATAATCTGGTTATTGCAATAGGTAGAATGCAATTGCTTTGCAGTTTGATGAAATAGTCTCATTCTTGTTAACGAAGGAGATGAGACAGAAAACTATGGAGAGCCAAAATGGTGATGCCTTATTTGTATGAGGATGACCCCATAACAGAAACAAAAATAAGTCATCGAGTGGGAGATATAAATCTAGAGGGAGATCTAATTCTCCAGAAAAACATATAAAGGTGGTGTGCTGGAAATGCGGAAAGGAAGGGCACTACAAAGGGACTGTAAATCTAAATCTCTTGACAAAGGAAAGAGATCTGATGATGCTCTTTCTACAGAGGTGAAAACCACCTCAAATGAAGATGGGGATGTGTACTTGGCTTCTTCAAGTACAGATGTAGATCATGAGGCATGGTTGATTGAGTCAGGTGCATCCTTTCACTTCACTCCCGTAGAAAGTGGTTCTACGAGTATGAGAAATAAGATGGTGGTGATGTCTTCTTAGGGGATGATAGGAAGGCTATAATCGTTGGTCATGGAAAAGTAAAGTTGAAGTTGCAAGGTGGAAGGGTTAGAACACTTCCAAGTGTTCTGCATATTCCTACATTCACCAGAAATCTGATTTCCATAAGCAAGTTGGATGATGCAGGTGTAAAAATAGTGTTTGAGAAGGATACCTACGAGATGGTTTGGGAAGCACTGGTATTGATGTGAGTAATTTGGATTGAAGCTCTGTACAAGATGGAAGGTAGCATTGTTGTTGATGGGTGCAACAGTTCTGTGGTTCCTGAAAGTGGAGCAGAAAATTTAGTGGTCTCCGGAGAGAAGACCATATTGTGGCATCAAAGGCTTGGACATATTGGAGAGAAGGGCCTTCAAATAATTCATGGTAAAGGTATGGTAGAAGGTATGACTAATATCTCTCTAGATTTTTGTTTCTGTGAAAATTGTGTATATGGGAAGCAAAATCGGGTGAGTTTCCCCTTTGCTGGTAAGAGGGTGAAACAGATATTAGAGCTTATGCACATTGATGTGTTTAGACCTGTGAAGGTTCCATCACTGGGTAATTCTATATACTATGTATCATTTATAGATGATTTCTCAAGGAATACATGGATATATTTCCTCAAGAAGAAATATGAATTCTTTGATAGGTTTAAAGAATTTAAGTCTCTAGTGGAAAACTAGACAGAGAAGAAGATAAAGGGGGTAAGGATAGATAATGGTGGAGAGTTTTGCAGCAAGGAATTTGAATAATTTTGTAAGAAGTGTGGTATACCATGACATAAGGCTACTTCATAAAATTGTGAGAAAAATTGAGTTGTAGAAGGAATGAACAAGATGTTGATGGAAAGGGCAAGAAGCATGCTTAGTGGTGCCGAGTTAGGATAGGAATTCTAGGTAGAGGTGGTGGAGACATCATGTTACCTGGTCAACAGATCACCTTCATTAGTGTTGGAGGATAAGACTCCACAAGAGGTATGGAATGGTAATAAACCCTTTCTTTCACATCTGAGTATATTTGGATGCATGTTTTCGGGAAAGCTAGTGTCTATTTGATCTGCTAGTCCCACTAAGATGGGCAGCTATCTTAGAAACAAACAATTCAAAGTAACTTGTGTTTTCCTTTATGGATGATAGATAAGAGAGAAGCAAAGAAAACCAACCTTAATCTTTCACTTGGCTCCTTGCCTATTTCCTCTCTCCTTTGATAGAGCTCGCCACTCCTTTCTCGCTTGTCCCACTTCAAAGAACACCTATAGAGGCAAAGAAACAAGAAACCATCAAAGCATAGAGATCTATGATACCATAAACAATGTAGAATCATAAGTACATTAACCATACAATTGTATACACAAATGCAAGATTCATAAACACACAAGTATATGGAGGAAAACTCAAATAACTTTATTGATAGTAGAAGTAGAAGAGAGGATTAAAACCTATCTTTTTGATCTAGCATCATCCTCCCATCATGAAAGCCCTCTTCACCTCATGAAAAGCAAGATCACCCAACAATACAATATCTCAAAGAGAAACCAACAACACTTCCTTACAAATTACAAAATTCTCCCCTCTAGATCTCTAGGATGAGGGATCAATATATAGATATTTGTAGGGGGATGAGTTTGCTTTTGGGTTTTTAATTAGTGCCATTTCACTAATAGTTCTTGGTTCCACTTGGAGATTTTGTGATCTCTTACTCATCCCTGGGCGAATTCAAATAGGTAAGTGTCATATGAGAAGTTTCTAGAAGATTCTCTGGGTTTCCACTTAGCAAACTGTCTCTGCCATTTGTCTACTCTCGCCCATCACACCCTATAGAAGGCCTTTTCAATATGCATCACACTCCCCATGTGTAATAGGTGAGATGCATCGCACCTTGACCAAGGAGCAGTCTGTATGAGTCAATTTTGACCAGTTCTGAGTAGGTTTTTAGGTGGAACTTATGGGAAATGATGTAATCAATTGAACTTGATCCTTTAGGGTATGAAACAACAATTTAAGGGGTTTTAGAGCCCTTGGTTTATCGACATATGTGATTGGGGTTACAGTGCCCAAATATGTCTATAACAGTTTCCCCCTAAAGCATGAGGTCGTAAATCTTCTGATGTCGAGTGAAATGCTTTATCATGAGGATCTGAGGTTTTTCGAACTAGAAGGTGACCTGTAATAAGATACAATACAATACATTATGTTCATATTATTTTCATGATCTAGCTGAGGCGAGCACTCCCATGCTCAACTTTATAAATTCATTTTCATGTACATAGGACAGACAATCGTCTGCTGTTGCAGACTGATGATTCTTGTAGAGCCATCATCCCTTATCTTGGATGATCATCTGTGCAACTACATTTGATATCTTTATTTTCCTGAATATATCATAGCTCGGATGGATGAAACTAGATCCGGGGTCTTCAAACTTGTTCAATCTTCACCCGATGTACAAGTCGATCCATGTGAAAAGATGTTCTAGAGTCGAACATGGAACGACATCGCCAGATTACCAGCCAATGATGTAAGCTATTAATAGGCACAAGAGGAATCACCGATAATGATAATGACCCTCAAGGTACTACAGTATAATTCACGTGGCGTGAATATATGAGTTGATATCGAACACCATGCAAAATATTTTGGTCAAAGGCCATTGACGTAAACCTGTCCCCAGAAGTGAGAAACTTGCCATTGAGGCATGCAAGATTCAAAGTACTGAAACGGCTGTTCCTAATTCAACTTCTTGGATAATGAACTGATGTCGACAAGAAGCAACCCGTCATAGGAGGGTCTTAATGAATCCCACATCTATGACATGAAATGAAGCAAATGATTTTGTGGAGGTGAAAACAGTCTGATGATACAAGGTTCAGGTATGACGGTCATGAAAAATGGAGAGTGAAGGTATTGCAGTGGATGAGGCGTTAGCTGGGTTGGTGAATTCTCTGAGAGACTTCTCTTGAACATATCGGCAACACTGAAATGGATTGGTAACGTTAACCCCAAAAATGGATGGCACGAAGGACCAATGGTGATGTGACCGGTGAACGGAATAACCCAACCCAACTCAATCATGGTGATGGAGTGAAAGTGTCATGTTCAAGAGCGACCTGATACCAACGAAGTTTTTCAATTTTTCTTCCCTCTTTTCCCCAGTCATTGTTTACCAGTACCTCTTTATTTTTGTCAAGCTTGAGGAGGATAACATATGCTTGTTCTATAATTTTCCCTTTGGGCAAACCTGTCACTATGTTTTAGCAAGCCTAGTGACAGTGAAACTCGCTCTTGTCCGAATGGACAAGTTTGTTGCTATTGTGTTAACAAGTTTAATGACAAAGATAAATCGATCCTTTTCATGTTTAGAGAGTTTGAAAAGGGACGAAAAGGAAACTCCAATAGTCCTTTTTCGTGGTATAATCCTTTAAGTCTGAAAAATTATAAAATAATACGAAAGGGATGACTTCTTGATAGTTTTAGCGAGCCGAAAAAGACAAGCACTCAATCTTTTTGTGGAATGATCCCTCGGCTCCAAAAAGATTAAAATGTAGACAAGGGATGGCACTTCCCTTTACTTTAACGAGATGGAAAGGCAAGTATCTTGGCAATATTTTCATATTTTACGAGTCTAAAAAGAGCTTAAAAGAGACTCATTTTTTAGGAACAAGTGATGTTTTCTAGTAGCAACTGGTTCCAGGTAAGTTTGGAACTCCTCAAGCACGACAGTGTAAAAAGGGTGGTTAACAGAATCACTTGTCAAAGTTGTTCCTCAAAAGGGTAAACAATCAAGTGGAGGCGTATGATCGGCTAAAAGAGTGGAGGTGATGGTAAGAACACGACCAAGGCTCAAAAAGCTGATAGCAATGCAATCACAAAGGTTTTAACCAAGGGTGGATTCATTTTTTAATGAGCTTGAATTTTTAAAAACTATGCTCAGTGCTAGGTTTATTTTTTAATGAGCTTGAACTTTGCAGAAACATTGCTCGTTGCTAGGCTTATTTTTTAACGAGCTTGAACTTTGTGGAAACATTGCTCGTTGCTAGGTTTATTTTTTAACGAGATTGAACTTTGTGGAAACATTGCTCATTCCAGTCATCTTTAAAGATGTGTCTTATTAGTAGGTTCATTTTTTAGTGAGCTTGCCCCATGAAAAACTTTGCTCAACGCCTTTTGTATGCAGGCTAGAAATGGCCAACTACTATACTAAGAGTTAATGAACTACTGAGGTTAGGTAGGATAGTTTCCTATAAAACATTTCATTTGCTTTGTCGGGGTCTACCGACAAAGGTGAATGGTGGATTAGACCAATCACCTAACCAAAGCAGTTGAACTAAAATTTAGACTAAAATACTATGAGGTTAGAGTTACGTTGGTCGCTTTTCACTTGAGTAAAAAAGGTTTGCATGCCCCCGGGTACAAAGAAAAGTATAATTTCCAGGTTACCATATGGAAGTCCTTGCATTTAAGCAAGATTGTTTCATTTACAGAGTAGAAAAAACACTTCCTTGGCTTTGTCCATCGAAGTAGACAAAGGTGAATGGTGTGGGTCGACACATCCAATCACATAACCTTCGAGGAGATCATGTTTCAGACTGATCCCATATCCTACACGGAAATGGCATTTCAGACCAATCATATAACCTATTCTAAACTAATTCCATATCCTACACAGATGGGTGTTTCAGATTGGTCATAAAACCTATGAGGAAATCTATCTTTTCATTTGGGTTCGCATGTCGAAGCAGACCAGGGTGCAAGCCCCCCGGGTTTTGTCACATTCACTGAATTACTCACGGTAATTAGGTAGATGAACTAGAGGTTGAAGAGACATTCCTTATGCAAAGAGACCATTTAGGGATGGTGTTTTACTTATAGCCATTTTTGAACCAGGAAATGAAAGTTGGTCAACAAGTTGTACCATTCTACCTTCATACGGGAAACACATCACCCGAAAGAGTGAGGAACCAATAGCTCCCATGCTGTAAATGTAATTAAGCCCAAGGAGTATATTGTAATCTAGTGGCCCTTGGACTACCATCACGTTCAAATGAACGATTTTCCTTCTCAAAGTTATAGGCAAATTTGGAAGGATCCATAACGGTCGACTGGTTCCTTTATTGAAGCCTGACAAATTTCGATTCTCAGGTAGAAGCGATGGCGAACCAACACTTTCCAAGTAGGTTAGGAAAGGATACTCACGGAAGCCCCTTCATCTATGATAGTTCCAGACATGATCATTATGTAAACGTGTACTATGATTTCGAATGGTACATTAGATGGTAAGTGGGGTCCCTCTAGTAGATTCCAATTGAAGGAAACAACTATATTGCTTGGAGGAGGGACCGAATAAACGGCTGGATGAATATCTTGAAATGGGGAACTTCCTTCTTGTGGTAAAGGAATGGGTAGATTTCCCCCATGTTCATTAGACTCTCTGTTAACAAAAATAATTTGAACGACGTCATTCTCATTCTCTTTGGAGACTGTATCATCTAAAGGTGGACCTTCTGAAGGCAAGACTGGGTCGACTTCTGTCTCGATCTATTAACTTTGGTCCAGTGTGGACTCTGAGGGTTTATCTTCAATGGTAGGCGTTTCGACTGAAAACTGAGGTATGTCAGTTTCAACTAGCGATGGACTCGGCAAGAGTTTCTTGTATCCAAGCGAAAGTCGCTATGGTGAAGCAGGATAGTTATCGAAGACACTTTTAGCTTCATCCTGAAAAGGACAATGGCAGAGGGCATGATTTCCTTCACACAACCTACAACAAAATCAAGATCTTCCTTTTTTTCCATTGACTTCATTTTCACTAGTCGATGGTGTACTCTCAACGTGATCGACAGAGGTTGATGACACCGAATGGTGCAAGTGGGGAGACCAGTCTCTCAAGATCCATGGGATGCAAGGACAATCTCGATGATAGTGGTTTCCTTTGCAAATTACACATGGAGATTTGGGTTTGGAAGGTGCGGTGTGTGGATTTTCGCTGGAGGATGCATGGTTTCCCCCTTGCGCAAGTAGCTTCTTCTTCTTCTTCTCCTTCCCTTTCTTCTTCTTCTCAGTTACTTTGTTTTTAGTATCACTAGTTTCACCAAGCAAAGAGGAAGAAGGAGAGGGAAAAACAAACGAAGTAGAAGGTGAGGGAGCAACTCCACTATCATTTGGTTGCTGATTTGATTGCTGAGGAATTACGGTGTTTTTGACGACAGAGGTCGAGAATATCCATACTGGCAGGCCAATTGAGAGTCCTGGAAGGAACAATGTAGCCATAAAAGGAGCACCAATATCTCCCCAAGAGGAGAAATGACTAATATTTCCCCCAAGGGGAAATCCTTGATTGGTGGACTCCATTATCTCAACCTAAGATCAATGAAGGAACAAGGATGTTATTCCGAATTAAATAAATTTTATGATGCTTTGACACAACTTGCTTTTTCAATTTTTAAGAGTCAAGAAAAAGAGAAAGGTGACTCTAGTCGCCTTCGATTTTTAATGAGCCTAAAGTGACAAGTGCTCAGATGGACCTTTTCTTTTTAGGAGTTGAAAAGGAATGAAAGTGACTACTCTAGAAATCTAGACAGAGGGATTACCAAACCAATCAAAAAACTGCAATATACACCTTGGTGGTAAATTAAAGAGAAATTACCAAGGACTTTACGTACGGCAGTCAATCTTCCCAATGTTGTGTTTAGTGCATTGTGATCGATAGGGCGGTAGACACGGCTTCCTAAGGATAAACGATATCATCCTATTGTGGTCTCCCAATATATACTGGACGGTACGGGGAGCACAAGTTTGTACTGGCACTTGTCGTATCAAAGAGGAGGAATCACCCAACCTTCGATGAAAACGATAGTTACCAGTTTTTACGACGTTGGAATACGTCTCTAACCTAGACTTATATGTTGTGCATTAGGGTCCAAAGCGTTTTTATGTTCATTGAGGTTTATTTTATAGTTGAACGTTTTTAAGAAGTTTGCCTTTCAAGGTTCACCGCATGATGTAGATGTAAAATTCCTAAATATGTAATCTAATATGATAAATAGTCGTTTGTTTTCTTTTAGCAATGAAAATCCTAGCTACTAAGGAAAGAAAAGTACGATTCTTTCAATAGAGAGCAGAGAGCACACACTAAATGTAGTTTTCCTAAATCATTTTCCGCATGCAGTCTAAATGCAAATGCACATGCATGTATTTGTTTTTCCACTTCCTTAATGTGTGAATGCCAAAAAGAAAACTAAGTACATATCTTAACTATTTTCTTCAAAACTACATTTTAACAATTTCTTTTCAAAACGAAAGGAAGACTAAGACAACACTTTCAATTTCGAATGGAAAACTGCTTTCAACACTTCAAATATTGACAATTCAAATCAAATACAATGGCAAAAGTACAATTGACTATCTAGAAGAGGAAGATTTTATGACACTCTTCTTCTTGACTCAAAACGATAGTTACGACACTTTGGAATCAAAAGACGAAAGTTCGATTAAGCTACTTTTTGCAAAGAAGGACTGTAAATGATGAAAAATACATAAAAAAACATTCACAATTCCTTATCAATGGGGGCTGAATAATGTATAAGGAAGAAGGCTTCAACAATGATATACTGATCATAGGTAGCAAAAACTACTGAATAGAGCTGAAAAAAATGAAGAAAAAACCAAATTCTAGAGAGGGAAACAGTCTCATTCAATCATCGCACCTGTCCTTAAGGGAAACAGGGATGCATCTCACCTGCAGCACATGGGAGGTGTGATGCATCCAGACTACCAATGAGAGACAAAGCGATGGACCAGGGAATGAAACTAAGCTTGGTTTTTTCTCAAAATTTGCAGGTAAGTGTAGTTATTTAGGCTAAGCTATGATAGACAATAAACACAAAGTATAGGGGTATGATCTTACGAGGTTATTGAGCTACCACTAGGGCACTTATCATGTTTGCAAGTCATATGTTCAGTTCATAAACCAACATGGAGATTGACTGAAGTAGCATTGATCTACTTTGCAGTTGCATAGCAAAAGCAGTTTGAAGGCTAGCTAGCTTAACTTCAGACTCTGTCTGTAGTTTATAAAGAAAACAAAAATAACAAACAAACAAACTATTCGCTCCATGGTGGAGTCGCCATTTTGTTTCTGGGAAAACTAGTGTCTATTTGATCTGCTAGTCCCACTAAGACATGTAGCTATCTTAGAAACAAAAAATTCAAAATAAATTGTGTTTTCCTTTATGGATGATAGATAAGAGAGAAGCAGAGAGCACCAACCTTAATATTTCGCTTGGCTCCTTGCTTGTTTCCTCTGTCCTTTGATAGAGCTTGCCACTCCTTTCTCACTTGTCTCGCTTCAAAGAACACCTGTAGAGGCAAAGCAACAAGAAACCATCAAAGCAGAGAGATCTATGATACCATACACAATGTAGAATCAGAAGTACATTAACCATACAATTGTATACACAAATACAAGATTCATAAACACGCAAGTATATGGAGGAAAACTCAAATAACTTTATTGATAGTAGAAGTAGAAGAGAGGATTAGAACCCAGTTGTCTAATCCAGCATCATCCTCCCAGCATGAAAGCCCTCTTCACCTCATGAAAAGCAAGATCACCCAATAATACAATGTCTCAAAGAGAAATCAATAGCACTTCCTTACAAATTACAAAATTCTCACCTTTGGATCTCTAGGATGAGGGATCCATATATAGATATTTGAAGGGGGATGAGTTAGCTTCTAGGTTTTTGATTAGTGTCATTTGACTGATAGTTCTTGGCTCCACTTGGAGATTTCATGATCTCTTACTCATCCCTGGGAAAATTCAGAGAGGCAAGTGTCATATGAGAAGTTTCTAGAATATTCTCTGGGTTTCCACTTAGCAAATTGTCTCTGCCATTTGTCTACTTCCGCTCATCGCACCCTACAAAAGGCCTTTTCAGTATGCATTACACCCCCTATGTGTAATAGGTGAGATGCATCGCACCTTGACCAAGGAGCAGTCTATATGAGTCAATTTTGACCATTTTTGAGTAGTTTTTTAGGTGGAACTTCTGGAAAATGATGTAATTAGTTGACCTTGATCCTTTAGGGTATGAAACAACACTTTTAGGGGTTTGATAGCCCTTGGTTTATTGACATAATGATTGGGGTTGCAGTGCCAAAATATGTCTATAACAATATGATGCATATGTACATGTTCCAAAGGAGAAAAGAACAAAGTTGGATAATAAATCTGAAAAGTGCATCTTCATTGGGTATAAGGATGGTTTAAATGGTTATAAGATTTGGAACCAAGTAACAAGGAAAATTGTGTACAGTTGAGATGTGGTGTTCAAAGAGGTGAAATATGTTGTTAAACATGAAGTCTAGCCAAAGGAACTTGAGAAGATAGAGTTTGAGCTTAAGGAAGAAGAATCAGACTCTACAATAGAAGAGGAATCAGAATATGAAGCACTACAAACTCCAATTGTGAGAAGATCAGTTCGAGAAAGAAGGTAGCCAGAAAGGTATAGTCCATCTACTTTTTGTTCAACTTTTTCTCTATCTATTACTGATGATGATCCCAGAATTGTGATGGAAGAAGTAGATTCAGAGGATGGAAAATTTTGGAAAGATGCCATGGTTGATGAAATGGCATCTTTGTCGAAAAATGAGGCTTGGGATCTGGTGGAGTTGTCGGCTGGAAGGAAACCCATTGGCAGCAAATGGGTGTTCAAGAAGAAGACAAATGTAGAAGGAAAGGTGGAGAAATACAAAGCTCGGTTGGTAGCAAAAGGTTATTACCAGGTGCTGGGAATTGATTTTGGTGATATTTTTTCTCCTGTTGCCAAGGTAGCTTCTATTAGATTAATTTTATGTGTTGCTGCTGCTTTTGATTTTGAGGTAGAACAGATGGATGTAAAGACAACATTTCTTCACAGGGATCTCGAAGAGGAGATCTACATGAAGCAACCTGACGGCTTTACAGTGAAGGGTAAGAATGAACTGGTATGCAAGTTAAAGAAGTCTCTGTATGGGTTAAAACAGTCACCAAGGGTGTGGTATCAGAAATTTGATACATTTATATAGGGAATTGGCTTCACTAGAAGCAAAGTAGATCATTGTGTGTATTTTAAATTAATTGGTGACCGTGTTATTTATTTGGTCTTGTATGTGGATGATATGTTGCTGGTTGGAAATGACAAAGAAATTATCCAAGATTTGAAGACCCAATTTTCCTCCAAATTCGACATGAAAGATCTCGGTGCTGCAAACTATATTTTGGCATGGAAATTAAAAGAGATCGGGCAAAGAGGAAGCTCTGGTTAAACCAGAGGAAGTATGTCGAGACAATATTGCAGAGGTTTAATATGCAGGATAGTAAACCGGTGAAGGTTCCTATTCCTGTAGGTGTGAAGTTATCTACTGAACAGTGTCCCAAGACACAAGAAGAGGAAGAGGACATGTCCCGTGTTCCATATGCAAGTGTAGTCAGTAGCCTGATGTATGCAAGGGTCTATACTAGACTAGACATTGCACATGCACTAGGAGTATTGAGTAGGTTTATGTCAAAACTAGGGAAGGAGCACTGGACATCAGTGAAACGGTTTTTCAGGTATTTGTGTGGCACTAGTGATTATGGTTTGTTCTACTAAGGAAGACCAAGATTGGATAGAGTGTTGGATATTCGTGGCTTTATTGATGCAGACTGGGTTGGAAATCTAGATCTGAGAAGATCTAAAAGTGGGTATGTGTTTAGCCTATTTGGAGGTGCAGTCAGTTGGATGAGTAAGAAACAATCTGTAGTGGCATTATCAACCATAGAGGCAGAATACATGGCAACCACTCATGCAAGCAAGGAAGCAGTTTTTCTGCAGAGATTGTGTTCAAGTATGGGGTTAGTACAGGGAGCTATAAGGATAGACTGTGACACCCAAAGTGCAATTTTCTTGGCAAAGAACCCTACTTACCATTCAAAGACAAAGCACATTGATGTTCAGTATCACTTTGTGAGGGATATGATAGAAGACAAAAAGGTGTTGCTGGTAAAGGTGGACACTTTCAAGAATATTGCAGACGCATTGACAAAATATGTGAGCTCTGAGAAGTTCTCTTGGAGTAGAGGAACAATGGGTATTGCAAGGCTGGATAAATGACTAAGCTCTCCTATGCCCCCCTATGGAAAGAAAACAACAAGTGGGAGAATGTTGGGTTGTGTTATATTCTTTCCAGGGGGTTTGAGGGGGGTGGGTAACAAAATTCTTTTGGACCCTATATTAGGTTGGGAAGACCTACCTATGGTTTTGTGCATGGTTTTCACACATGGTTTTGGACGCGATGGTTTTTGATCCATGGTATTGGATGCTTCGACATGTATAAATATGTATTGTAAAATTGAAAGGAACATAATGAAAAATCAATCTGGTAATCTCGGTTTTGGTATCCAGGGGAAAATCTCTGTGTATATGTGTTTTATGTGTTATGCTCTCGCATTGTTTATTTTCTGTGTTTTAGAATTCATATGCAGGTAATGTCTATATGGGGTTAAAACCTACAACATTCAATCTTGGAGCTCTGGTATTCTCAAGGAATATAGGAAGCTTCGACACAATTGGTGCAACTTTTTTAGGTAAGTTTTTTTCACACCTTTTACTGCTTTTCTATCACCTTTTAGTTTTTGGGTTGTATGAGTGTTGTTTCCTTGGCTTTATTGAATGACCACTGGATTTTCAATGTATTTTATCATGTAGAAGTAATATTTCAACTTTTTCGTTACCTTTCCTTAGTGTCGCATGCATAACATTGTTTCTACACTCATAGGCATCGTTTCTATGACTCGGTTCATAAGTTTCTTGGTTTTGTCATTTGACTAATTTCTGCACTTGCTTGAATCACTTGCATGTCTATTTCACTCAGATCTACAGCGCCTTCCGAAACACACTCAGTCCTTCGTGTTTTTAGGTTTCCATTGGGCAGATCTGGGCTAGCTTGGTTGAGGTCTTGTCTATCCTAGCATGCTCTGTGCATTCCTAACAGTCAAGGCTCTGTCTTGCCTCTGGGAATGGCATAAAGTCTCCCCACACTGTCTCCCAATTCTGCTTTGTGCAATCCTGGGAGCCAATTTCACGAGGCCCATCTATGGGTAAAACATATGGACCTTAATGCACCTCCAACTTACTAAAATAAACTCTTCTCATAATTCTTTACATGTTTTAATTATATTTTTCTTAATGAGATGAGTAAAAGTAAGATGTCATGTCTAGTGGTATAATGTGCATTGATTGCAGGTTTTTGGAGCAAACTGTGGCTAATTAGGGTGCAGGAAATCGAATGAGACAAGAAGGAGAGATTATAGGAGATGGGATCTTCCTCATTAACTCCTCACTCACTCGAAAATACCTCAATCAAATTACACCATCTCAGAGTTGTAGGCAACCGAGTCATGAGAATCATTGGCAGCCAAGCCAGTGACAATTAAGAACCAGTTAATCTCAAGATTGGGAGACAAGCCTCCCTATATTTAAGGAATTTGTTGGAAACTTCAGTTGTATAAATAAAGAGGCCTAGAGCTTCATTAGGATTTAGATTTTTTATGCAAAATAACTAAGCAGTTTTCGAGTTGAAGGATTGTGATTAAACATTGTTATGCAATTTTGATATGTTAATGAAAATGAGTAGCATTCCCTTGATCTAGCATTGAGTTGAATTAGAGGATTGAAGCTCTTGGGTTAGGGCCCAACTCTAGCAACATAGGTTCCTCTTACTGTACTTGTATGTTTAAGTTATCTCATAGATTAGTTGTTAAATTGATTTCGGTGTTGTTAAATTGCAAGTATTGGTACATTTGATTAGTTTGCTTCCATTTGTGAATAACTTTATCAATAGAATTATAAGGATAAGAAAATAATCAAAAAGGCTGATAACAGGTGGATCTTACCTCATTCCTTCCTTCCTGGGACCATGGCTTGAGGAACAACTCCCATTCAGCCCAAAAAGACACAATTCTGATTTCTTATGAAATTTAGGGTTTTTCTACTAATTAGGTCATCATCTTTCAGTTTTAGAAGATATGTTTCATTTCTCATTTCTCACATATTAAGTCTTGCATTAGATCTCATGTTGTTGTCATAATAGGTTTCAATCATTCCCATGCATAAACTTGGAAAATAAATGATGCAAACTCTGTCTTCTTATATTTTTGTAAACCTTCTTGTTTTGAGATGATTTATGGATAAATGCCAAACTGATGTATATGTTGCAGGAGTTTCTACATTGTAGCAAGACCTTATGTCATCATCCACAACCAAACCATATCCACCCATAATCGCCAAAAGCCACTAAGTTCTCAATTTGAGTTATCATTTTACAAGGAAAACTTCCATGCTTAATAAGCAAATCCAACCATCATAAAGCTTTGGTTTAAGTAATCAAATGGGAACTATTACCTCAAAATGGGTACTCGAGCCCAAAAATATCAAGAAAACATGAGAAAACAACCCAAAAATAAGAAGTGTTGATTCTATATCACCGTTGTTTTTTTCTGCGTAAATTTTCAATATTTTTCAAAAACAACAGTAAAAAACAATAAAAATCCATTTTGTTTGGTGCAAAAAACACCTTGAAATCGAAAAGTGTTGATGCCAGAATAACGTCTTTTTTTCAGGCTACATTTTCAACATTTTTTAATAATGACGTTAAAAATCAAATATCGCGACTCTGAAAACTTCAAATTTTCAATGATTTCAAGCATGACATTAACGATAAAATATCACGTCTTTGAAAAGCCTTAAAATTCCAGCGATTTTTAAGCATGACAATAAATTTAAGATATCACTTCTTTGAAAAACCTTAATACTCCAACAATTTTCAACCATGGTGCTAAGAAAAAATATCTATAATTATTTTCAACCATAACAAGCTATTCCCCTCTCCCCTACCCTATTTGGCATTTACATCGATAAGCTCGAAGGCTATTTAGAGGAAGCAGGATGTGAAGGCACGATCTTAGTTGGGATAGTCGTCATCCTTCTTCTCTATACTGATGATATTGTTCTTTTGGCAAGGTGCCCGTCTGATCTTGATAAGCAACTCAGGCTTCTTAAGGATTTCTGCTCTACCATGGGTATGACGGTTAACGCTGACAAAACAAAAGTTATGATTATCAAATCTAAGAAGGACACTTACGCTAATTTTATGTATGACAATAATAACTTGGAGGAAGTGTATTCTTACAAGTACCTAGGAATTGATATTCATCACAAGCTCAACTGGAACCATAGCATTGAGAAAAGGATTAATGGGGGGTGGAAATCTTATTTTGGTCTTGAAAATCATTGTAAAACAACAAACCTCGTAATGTGGGATAAAAAGAAGTTCCTCTTTGAAACTTTAGTCACTCCTATTATCTTATATGGCTGTGAGGTTTGGGGTTGCAGCATCTCCAGAGAACCATGGAGAAAGATTGAGCAAATCCAGAAGCGTTTTATAACTTATAACCTGAAAATTAAAAGTAATACACCCTATCCTATTCTCCTTATAGAAGCAAGTAATTCCGCTATTGAGAGCCTAGCTATGATTAGGTTTCTATTGTACAAGCACAAACTCAATAACATAAACGATCATAGACTTCCTAAGCTAGCTTTAAATTCCAGCCAAAACCACCTAAGGCTCAATCGGGGTTGGCATAAAGACACAAGGGCCTGGTTAAACTATTGGGAGATCAACGAGAATGATGCATTACAAAACATAAATAACATTAAAGATATTGTTACTTCTAAGTTCAAAGAAAAAATGTGGTGTGAGAAATATTTAGCGGATAAAAGAAAATTAAGTTATTATAAGAAGGTCATCAACCCCACCCTAGAAGATCAAAAGTATCTCTCTATTTTAACTAGCTCAAAGAAGAAAATTAATATAGCAAAGATTAGAACGAATTCTCACGAGCTACATAGTGAAATAGATCGTTGGGAAGTTCCTAAAACGCCATGGATGGAAAGGAACTGCCATATATGTGAGAATAGGAACATAAAGGATGAAAACTACTTCCTCTTAGAGTGTTCCGCGTTCAACCACATTAGATCTTAGTTTCACAATTTTTGTTGCAATATTGACCTTCCTAGCCTTTTACAATGTCAAAATTATAGTGAGCTCGGGAGGCTTCTCTCCAAGCTTTTTGAGCATAGGAATAAAATCCTAAATCAAAATAAATAATTTGCTTCTTTAGGTCCGATAGACCAATGTTTGGTCTCATAGACGTTAACCACCATCATCATCATCATCATCATAAAATTTTCTATTATATAGATATAGTCTCTAATGTATTCTCTCTTTTATGAGACTATTCAATTTTTTTGAGTAAAAAATAAATAAAATAAAATAAAAAATATTAGTATATTTCATTTTATGTATCAAATTGATTGTTGTAATTCTCAAAATTGGAAAAGAAAGTTGTTACAATATCAATAAAATTTTAAGATAATAAATAATTTTGATTTTTTCATAAAATAACACAAAGTTTTAATAAAAGATTTTGTTTTTTTTTTTTAAAAATATAAATTTGATTTTTCAATTTTGAATTTTTTATAATTGATTATGTTTTTAAAGTATTTCATGGAAAATTATAAATTCCAATGCTTATCATATGGTTCAATATACTTATGCCACACTTACTCTAGTCATATTAGACTATTCAATTGAAGTATACCCCATTTCTATGTATTGGTCTTGTCAAAGTATAACTCTAGTTATGTTTGTATGCACATGCTTTATGTATTGGTCTTGTGAAGTACAACCCAAGTTAGTTATGTTTGTAGGCACATGTTTGATACATGTGTAATTTTTAATTCGTTTGACACCATTATTTATTATTTATAGCAGTTGTTTATAATGCGACTTTTTGAAAGCCTTTCCGGTGGGTTTTTCCGGTCAAAATCCAGCAGCAATTTATTGGAATCGCAAGTTTGATAGCTAGTTTCTGCACAATCAAAGCGTCCCAGGGGTTTTTCAGGGTGCTGAATCCAAATATGCAGTTAAAAAACCATTTTAACTGCAACAAATCAAAATTTAACCTTAATTTCTTCCACCGGATTCCGTCACCAGAATCTCCAAAAAATCGCATTATAGACAACTCCTTTTTTATATATTTTTAGTTGGTTTAGATTTTATTTAGCATATTTGTGTTCTATTAAATTATTTCCATGTTTTATTTTCAAAAATATTAATAAATTAATTTTTTGTGTGTAGGTAGTGGATGACTATGAAACTAGTAAGTTTTTCAATGGGAGAGTTTAGTAAGAGAAAGGGAGCTTTTTAATTATAAGTTTTATTTACCCGAACATTTTAAAGTAATTTACCAAGGCTTTGTGTTCTTGGAGTTTGGAATGGAATCTCAATGACAAAAATTTATCAAAAAAATAATATTAATCACACACAGAGGCAAATAAATATAAAATGTCATGCTCAAAACAATTTTACTTGTTTAACCGTCGTTTATTATCATTTTCAAAATCTACACACCATTGATTAAAGTTTTAAAGCATCAATTTAATGGATGTATTAAAAATGTTCCCTCTTCATATATTATATAAATTAGTTTAATATTTATATATATATATTTATATATATATATATACTATATATATTATATATAAACTCTCTTACTAGTGCCATATCAATAAAATTTTAAGATAATAAAGAATTTAATAGACAATTTTGATTTTTTCATAAGATAACAAGAGTTCAAATAAAGAGTTTTGATCTTTCCATAACTTATAGTAAAGATATTTGATTTTTTTTCGTAATTGATTATGTTTCCAAAATTCTCATGGCTAACATGCTTATGTCACATCTGTTAACTCTGGTCACATTAGACTATTCAATTGAAGTATACTCCATTTCTATGTATTAGTCTTGTTAAGTATAACACACAGATAATGTTTGCATGCACATGCTTGATGCTAAATCTGTAATTTTTAATCAACTTGACACCTTCTTTCATTTTTTATATTTTTTTTAGCTGGTTTAGACTATTTAGCATAGTTATGTTTTGTTAAATTATTTTTATCTTTTTTTCAAAGATTCAGTTATTGATTAGGATAGATATTAATGAATTAAATTCCTTGTGTGTACATAGTGAATGACTATGGGGCTACCGATTTTTTAAATGAGAGAGTTATAACAAGAAGATGGAAAGAGCATTTTAACTTTAAGTTTTATTTTCAATTTATTTATTTCTATTAAGCATCTTCATAAAAGCCATTGGGTTTATTGGGGCTAGGTCCCGTTCAAAAAATAAAGGTGATCAAGGCCAGGCGAAAAGTAAGTTCTAGACATCCTAAATAGTGTCCTCCTAAACTGAGGGTTATGTATTTACGGCCGGATCTATGTGAACATCACAAGCAGAGGATTGTGTAATCACAACAAGGTCTATGTGAACATCATAGGCAAAGGATTGGTATGCATCATATTTCACCATTTTGGGTTTTTGAAACATTTAATTGGCTGAATTGTTTAAATATGGAATCGTGGATCTCAGACTACATGTAATTACAATTTTAGGGAAAAAATTAAAATTTGGTGTTTCAAGCACGAGAGAATCGAATCAACTAGAAATGCTTTCAAACATGAAAATGGGACAAGAAATTTTAAAACCTGTGGAAACAAATGATTTAGGACAAGTGAAAATTGCCTCATCCACCAAAGTTGCGAAGTGGGTTTGGGTCGATGCCAAATAGTATTGGGGCATTTTAAAACAAAGACTAACCTGTCTAAAATGGGAGCAGATAAGGAAAAAATGGTCTCAAAGGGAAAGTATTTAATCCCTTCGCAATAAGCACTCAAACAATTACCCTTTGCAAGCTTGTAGCAACAAGAAGTCCAGAGGAAAAGTCATTGATGATTATGCCTTCTATAGTCCCACATCCACGCCTCTCACCTAGTCATCTGATATTTATGTGAAATAATTGTTAAATGAAAAACAGAGGTTGGAGGTTTTAGAAGCTAAAGAGCAGGAAAGAGATCATAAAATTCATATAATAACAACTGAGAACAAGGCTTTAGCATAAAGAAATAAAATTTCGAAAGAAAAAGTGGAATTGCTACAGGAAGCTCTCCTGATTGGGAAGACATAATGGCAACGCATGAAGGTGGATGTGGAAAACATAAAGAAATTTGTGGTGGAAAGTACATAGGTTGTGAATGCGAAACCATCCCAGGATAAAGGGAAAGTAGTTGTCTAAATAGACAACCATGAAAAGAAAGCAAGAGAAGAAAGAAAAGGAGATTCCACAAAAGTTTCCAAAATGTGGGCTCAAGTTATTAGCAATTCTGCTAATAGGGAAGTAGAAACAAACATTCAGGTTGAACATGCAAGATAGAGAAAGAAAGGAAAGATAAAATAGAGAACCAAACATAATTATTAAAGGGGTGAAAGACTATGGGAAAAATTAATGTACTCTTGACCTTACAAGGGACTTCTTGAAAGACAAGTTGTTATGGCAAGGACAAATATGCCAAACATGGAGGGTGAGTAAGTTTAACAATGAGAGATTCAGGCTCATAAAAGTCATCATGCATAGCTTGCGTGATAAATATATCATTCTAAGCAAGAAGCATCTCTTGAGGGGTACTCAACTTTTTCTAGTACAAGATTTAACTGTAAGACAACAGGAGGAAAGGAGGGAGGAAATGTTAAAGGTTAGGGCAACAAGAGATGAAGGCAAGAAAGAATGGATTTATAAAGGTAAAGTCGTGATATCGTGATTTGGACCTCCTTCCAAAACAGAGCAGCAAGATGGTAATAAAGAAGAGGAAAAAAAACTCTTCAACAAGAAATGAGGAAGCAAGGACAAAGACTCAACACGTCAAAATAAATAGCAATAAATTCATACCTAGGTTTCCTTAAGATTATTTTTTTGGAACTACAGAAGTTACGCATGGAGACGAGGACCTAGGTTAGGACCTGTTGTAAAAGATAGAGACATAATTTGCCTCATAGAAACACATGAGCATGAAGGGTGCAAGACACCTTTGTTTGAAGGATACTGGAAGATGACGGTGTGGAACAAGGTAGAAGGGAATGGAAAAGGACACAAGGGTATCATGGTATTAGTGTGGGAAAAAGAAGGTCGTCTCATTCAGTTAGAAAAAGAAGACTCAAATAAACAATTCATTTGGTTTAAAATATCAGAAAATGGAAATCACATTAGAATTACAACATGTTATTTTGCATCGCAAGTTTCAAAAATCTACAAAAGTAAAGGGCTTGACCACAAAGATCCCTTTGTAGCCTTAAAATCAAATATTACAACATATTCTCAGCTAGGTGAAGTCCTTATAGTGGGTGATTTCAATGTTAGGACTGCAAGCGAGCAAACTAGCATTCTTTGTTGTAAAGAAGACTGTGACCCTATTTGGCTTACAAAAGAGAGTAATCATCGTTGGGAAAGAATTTCAGAGGACAAGGGTTGCAATCTCTTTGGTGAAAAATTGCTTACTCTATGCGGGGCCTTCAATTTAGTCATTTGTGATGGCTTGACTAGATGGGCGAAGTCTGGTAATTTCACTTGCAATACTTACAATGGAGCAAGTGTAGTAGATTGTGTAATTTGCTCGCATGGTTTGTGTGAGAAAATGGAGGAAGTTTTGATTGGAGATAAACTTTTAGACTTAAAATGATATCACAAGCCAATTTATTTAAGATTCTATTAGACTGGAAAGAAGCAATTAGAGTCAAAAACTCAGTGTGTTCAACAAAATCTCCCAAAGGGCAGAATTCTTTTGACTCCAGAAAATTGTAATACCTTCAAAATGACGCTAGAGAGACTCTTCGAGAAGGAGAAAATCCCAATTCATAGCCTTCATAATCACGAATTAACACATTTAATTCAAAGCGCACTTACAGAGTGCAAAAGAGAAAAAAAAAATAAGAAGTCTGGAACAAATTGCTTTCCGGTTAATGCCTGGTTTGATGAGGAATGCAAAAATGCAAGGAGGATGTGGAAAGATTCAAACAATGATAACATAAATCTCAAATCTTACAATCATATATTAAGAAAGAAAAATATCGATTTCATCGTTTCAAAGAGGGAAGAACTAATCTTCCTTGGGAAAAATAATCCCAAATTATTTTGGACGGAGCTCCAACCGAGAAAGATGCAAACTGAAAATAGTATTAAATCTTCTAAATTGTTTGACTATGCAAGACAACTCTATCAGAATGATCCCAAGGTTGACCCTCTCCCCTTGGTCAACATTGTGCAAGAGGTAGAGATGGGTATCAAGAAGTTGGGTGTTGGAAAAGAAAAAGGCTTAGCTAAACTCCAAGCAGAGTATCTAAAGTGGGGCTCAAAGATTCTTGCACCTCACTTTAGAAAAAAATTCAACAACATCACACAACAGGGGTTCCTTGTAGATTGGAAAACTTGTCTAACAATACCTCTTTTCAAAAGTGGTGACATCAATAATCCCTCCAATTATAGGACCATAATGATAAACATTTTATTTGCAAAGTTATTTGGAAGCATGCTAGAAAATAAAATCAGCAAGTGGGAAGAAGAAAGAGATAAGTGTGCTAAAGGGCACACGGGTTTTAGACCTAAACATTCCACAATTGATCATTGTATAACTTTAAGGCAGATTATTGAAAAACTTTGGGAGAAAAAGGAAGAAGTATTTTGTTGCTTTGTAGATTTCAAAAAAGTGTTTGACACAGTTCTTAGGGATGTTCTTCGGCACAAAATGGAGGAACTTGGGGTTCCTAAACATTTGAGAGCAGTTGTGCATAGTTTGTATCAAGAGGTGAAAGCCAAAATTATAACTTCATTAGGAATTTCTGAAAGTTTTAGAAGCGATATCGGGGTCAAGCAAGGTTGCCCATTGTCTCTTACCCTTTTTGGTTTATATATCGACAAGCTTGAGGAGTGGTTAAATTCACAAGGGGGTGATGGTATCTATTTGGGAAAGTTTGTTATAAGGATTAGTTTGTATGTAGATGACCTTATTCTAATTGCTAAATATGCTTTTGGTTTTCAAGAGCACTTACTATCCCTTAAGCATTTTTGTATAAGGGTGGGGTTGCAAGTCAATATTAGCAAAACGAAAGTAGTGGTTTTCTCTAAAAAAAGAAAACATAACCAACATAAGTTCTACTTTGAAGGCAACATTCTAGAAGAAGTTGCATATTACAAATACCTCAAAATTGACTTCTACAAAATTCTAATCTGTATTGTTGTAGAAAGAAATGAAATTTGGGGGTTTGGAAAGCATTTTATACTTTTCAAAATAGGTGTAGAGAGGCAGAGTTATGGGACTGGAAAACCACTCTTTTTGGGCTTCTAGCGATTCTGGTGATTCTCTATGGTTGTGAATTGTGGGCCAACAGTACATCCGACATGCAGTGGAAACAAATTGAGAAAATTCAGAAGCGTTTGATTACAAACAAATTCAAAATTAAAAGTGTAATTCTTTATGCTATCTTGTTAAGTGACATAGGCACTGCTATTATTGAAGCAATTGATATGGTGCGAGTCATAAGGTTTAAAAAAATTGAGCAAAGGAAGAGGGAAGATGGGTTAAGGTTGTCTTTAATGACATATTGTGCAAAAGAAAAAAAAAATTGGATGCAGCAAAATAACAAATGGTTTAATAAATGGGATATTTGCTTAAACATGTGTCCCATAAATAGTAAAGAGATCAAATAAATTATTATGGATAAGTTCCACAAGCATACTTGGGATAAGGAACTAGGGAGAAAGAAAACGTAATATATTGAAGTGCTTAATCCCACTCATAATCACCAACAAAAAGAGTATACAGAGGTCAATATTTCTTGGAGAGCCAAAATTTTTATTGCTCAGTTAAGGACTAATTCTCATCAACTCCGTTGTCAAACATGGCACTGGAAAAGGCCAAAAGAAGTGTGGGATGAAAGAGTATGTATTTTTTGTTTTCCAAAAAAGTGGAAACAAAAAAGCACTTCATTTTAGAATGTAAGGCCTTCAAAGACAATAGGGAAAGTTATGCAGATATTCTAGCAGCTAGCTCTTGGGATAATCTATTTAGCGAGGGGTTTTTCGAGAAGTTGGGAGTGTTTATTGTGAGGCTTCATAGGAAAAGCGTCGGATACATCAACCAGATGAAGAAGCAATCTTTCTCATATGCTATCTTTAGCCTTGTGGACGTTAAAATAATTTTATTTATTTCTTTTTTCCTCCGGTGGATCTCTAGAACAAGCGAATAAGAGTAGTCATAAGTGTCCCCTCGAAGGTGGAATGAGAAGGAAGTGGAAAAGAGTATATTAGTAATGTCCTTAACTAGCTTTGGTATTTCATGGTCCCGACCCAAAGTAGAGAAAATAATAGTCTAGGTAATGCAAGTGGAGTGCTTCCCTTTGTTTCCTGAACTTGGGAGGGCCCTGCTATGCAACATGCAAACATTTCAAAGCGAATTTACCTAAACTTTGCTTTCCTAGAGTTTGGAATGGAATTTCAATGACAAAAATTTATTGAAAAATAATAATAGTAATCACACAACACACAAATATATATATGATGGGCAAAAATAAATATATAATGTAATTTTATTTATTTAATCATTATTTATTGTTATTTTCAAAATCTACACATCATTTATTATAGTTAATTAATTTTTTCAAATATCAATTAATGATGTATTCAAAATTTGACCATCTATATATATATATAAACTCAAACTCTCTCTCTCTTATTTTAAAAGTTGTTTAAAAAAATTTGTTTCCCATTTTCAAGTAAAAGATAAATAAATATACTTTTTAAGTATACTTCCACAATAGAATCAATAAATGATTGTTGTAAACTCTCAAAAGGTAAGGTTCCCTACAACATCAATAAGATTTTAGATAATAAAGAATTTTGATTTTTCATAACAAAGACTTTAAATAAATAAAAATTTGATTTTTTTTTCATAAAATATAAGTTTGATTTTTCCATAACTTCTTCTTCTTCTTTTCTTTTATTTTCTTTTCCAAGAAAGAAAAATCGACAACTTTCTATTAAATAAAAAGATGCATAACTTATAATAAAGAGTTTTGATTTTTTAGTAATTGATTATCCCTCCAAAGTTCTTCATGGAAAGTTATAAATTTCAATGCTCATCATATAGTTCAGCATGCTTATGCCACACTTGCTAACTCTAGTCATATTAAACTATTCAATTGAAGTATACTCAATTTCTATGTATTAGTCTCGTTAAGTACAACACAGGTTATGTTTGCATGCACATGCTTGATGTTAATGTAGATTTTCCTATAGATTCACAAGCTCATTCAATGTACTAAAGCACAGGACAAGACTCTACTTCTACTTTCAACCAACAGAAGCCAATAGATCGATGAAAAGAACATGAACAAGAAGAAGATAAATCAATGGCACATAACACAATAAGTTTCTGTTGGGTCCCTATAATACTAGTGATTACCCCATTAATATGGTAGTTGTACCCGTTATTAATATTGTTGTGCCCATATTGTCACCATATTGTTATTACTGTGCCTCATAGAATCCCTCTAGTGTTATTTTGTGGCTTTATATTATTATTGTTAGGTCGGCTGGGTTATATTGTGACTCCTTAGACTCCTATATATAGAAAGGAGGTTTTTTCA
>APFE031735685.1:23597-71849 GCA_000404065.3 Pinus taeda | reverse complement strand
TTTTGTCATTTGAATCATCCAAGAATTGTTCATTTATGTAATGTAAAGGAGGTTGCCCCCTTGAAGAGGTTGAATTCTAAGGCGTTGATATATCTTTTCTATCTTTTCCATGAGCTGGTTACGTAACAGTTTCTCTTGGGAAATCCGCTGCTCAAAATCTTGCCTATCTGTATTGCATTAATAAAAAATATGAGTAAAGATACAAAGCTTGTTCTCACAAGAAAAATTCCACACAAATACACTCAACTCTTTGCCTCACAAGCCTGCTCTTAGCCAACGCTTAGCTAATTTCCACTGCCTCCCAAGCCCCTACTCTCTTGCGCAATTCCTAGGAAGAATAACATGTATTTAAAAGGAATTCATGCTTTCAAAACTGCACAATCCTGATTAGGTCCTTTTCATGATTGCATGCATGATCTATACAACTCAGTAAATCAAACAACTAATAGTACAATGTCCCTACACTCTAGTCTTAAATGGGTCTTTCTCTAAAATAACATGCATGAATCTCTCATGAGTGAATCTTTAGTTAACTGAAGTAACACTTGTGGATGCACCAGTGCACCAACTGACTATTAATCTTCTACTAGTTCCACAAAAAGTTAGAACTAGTTTAATTAGCCATAACTCAGTAAACTAAGTCAACTAAAATAAACTCATCCTAGGCCCCTAAAATCTAGGGAGAACATATACATGACTACAAAAATAATTTCAAATCAAAATTTCTAAGCTAATTAAGTTAATTAAACTTAATTAACTATTTACAAGTTGTTATGAGAATAAAATTTGATTTTAATTCAAGGACAAATTAAACTGGAATTTCTTGTTGCCATTTCTCAACACTTCCTCTCAATAAGAAATGGATTATTAGCTACCCCCGTCCTGTCTATGTGAAACTCGAATTTACATCTTGACAATGCCTTTGTAAAAATGTCAGCATCTTTCTCCTCCATGGGAATGTACTCTAACAACATAATCCACCTCAATACACAATCTCTGAGATGATGATATCGGATATCACTATGCTTGGAACGATCATGAAAGACTGGATTTTCAGAGGGTTTGATACAACTTTGATTATCGTAGTAAATCACAGTTGGATTCAACTGCTAACCAAACAAACCATCCAGGATCTTCCTCATTCAAATGCCTCACATGCAACTTGACTAGCTGCCATGTACTCTGCCTCTGTCAAACTGAGTGCAACTGATCTTCATTTCTTGTTGTACCAAGAAACTGTCGTTGACCCAATACTGAAGATCCATCTTGATGTGCTCTTCATGTCAGATGGACTCCCTGGCCAATCTGCATCGGTGAAGCCTTGAAGCTTCACTCCCTCTATCCGTCTGTACCACAATCCATACTGAAAAGTGCCCTTGAGGTATCTCAACACATGTTTCTCCACCTTCCAATACATCTTGGTAGGCCTAATTATCGTTTGACTAATATGGTTAATTGCATAACACATATCTGTTTGTGTGTTCACCAAGTACATGAGTGAACCCACAAGCTGCTTGTAAATAGTAGCTTCCACTACTTTCCCTGAAGTAGCATCCTCCTTCCTCCAGTTACCTGATAAAGGAGTCTCCATGGGTTTGTTGCTCTCCATGCGGAATCTCCTTGTTGGCATACTTTCCCTAAGACACAAACAAATCCCCATCAACCTGCCATACCTCCATGCCCAGAAAGTAATGCATGAGCCCCATGTCCTTCATCTCAAACTCTCTTGCAAGGTCCTCCTTGCAACACTTGATAAGCTAATCATCACCTATCAATATGATATCATCAACATAAAGTACAATGATAAAAATTTTACCTTCCACCATTATGTCGTACAGGTTCACATCTACTTCACTCTTCGTGAAGCCCAACCCAATGAAGTAGCTATCTATCTTGGTGTACCAAGCACGAGGTGCTTGCTTCAACCCATACAACACTCTCTTGAGCCCGCACATCTGACTCAAGATCAAAGGTTTTAAAACCTTTAGGTTGCTCTATGTACACCTCTTCCTCAATCATGCCGTTAAGGAAGGTTGTATTTACACCCATCTGATGTATATTCCAACCCATCTATGTTGATAATGCCAATATAGATCTGATCAATGAGTACCTTGCAACAGGAGCAAAGGTATCATCATAATCCATCCCCTCTACTTGTGAAAAGCCATGGGCCACAAATCTAGCCCTATGCTTCTCCACACTACCATCTGCAGCTTGCTTTTACCTTGTAAAGCCATTGGGAGCTCACCATTGACTTGTCCTCCGGTCTCGCGATCACATCCCAAACATTGTCACGAACTATGGAGTCATACTCCTCCACCTTGGTATCAACCCAAACCTGTTGTTGCACTACTTTCTCAAAGGAAGATGGCTCGGTCACAACACGTCCGCTCATAAGAGCCATGTATCCAATGTGCCTATCAGGTGACCTCCTCTGCCTACACTGAGATGTGGGTGCTCCCACATTCTCCCACGCATCATGCAACAATCTGTCAGCCTCTCTGGTGCACTTTCTCCCATGTCTGGAAGACTTTGCCTGAGTGGATGTCTCCACTCCCGGATCCTCTTCATGTGGTTGCTCCACATCAATCTAAGCCTCCTCAATCTTAGGAATCAAAAATTCCTCAACCGCATGTAGTTGTAGCTCCCTCTCAATGGAAACTCTCATGGCCTTTTTCTCATCAAACTTGACATGCCTGCGAACTATTGTCATCCTGCTGGTCAGAAAGTACACCCGATAGTTGTGAGGTGTATCAGTGTACCGCACAAATATCCCCAACTTTGTCGTCATCTTAAGCTTCTTCTGTGCATCTTTGGTCACCTATAAATATATCGTGACCCAAAAATCATGAAGTGACCAACATATGGTCTCTTACTGAAGAAAGCCTCAGCCCTCCTCTTGTGTCTTCATCCCAAGTATCCTATGTGGGCTTTTATTCTGCAAATAGAACGATGTGTTGCATGCCTCAACCCACAAGTGTAATGGTAGGACCTGATCATGCAACATCACCTGTGCTTCCCCTACAATTATTTTGTTCTTCCTCTCATCCACCCCATTCTATTGTGGGTTATGGGGTGTCATCAACTCTCGTTTAATCCCTTCTTCTGCACATAAGTTATTAAACTCATTTGAGACATACTCACCATCGTTATCACTCCTTAGAGATTCAACCTTCTCGTTTGACTCTTTCTCAACCAATGCTTTAAATTCACAAAACTTTGTGAAAGTTTGATCCTTCTTCTACATAAAAAATATCCAACATTTACGAGAAAAGGCATCAACAAATATAACATAATGCATGTGTTTGGTTGTGGATACTATCGATAATGGTCCACACATATCTGAATGGACTCACTCTAGAATAGCCTCTGCTCGACTATCTCTGTCATGAAAGGAAGTCTTGGTGTATTTTCCCAAAGTACACCCCTTGCATGTATCAACATGCTCAAGTGTACCTTTGGGAAGACCAGTTGAGATATGTTGCATGATCTTCAAATCCCCATGATGCAAGTGGCCCAATCGCCTATGCCACAACTCACCAACGTATTGGCTCCGCACCATCTCTACTTTTATGCTCAAAGAAACACAATCCTCTACCTCCAACTTATAGAGATTCTTAACTCGAATCCATATCTTCTCTACCTGATCCATGGCTATGTGTCTAAGGAAATCCTTTCCTTTGCTAAAGACCACATCATAGCCTTTTTCCTCCAATATGGCAACCGATACTAAGTTCTTCTTCAACCCGGGCACAAGCGTAACATCCCTCGAGGTGAGAGGAGCTCCATGCTCCCTCTGAAAAGTAACCGTGCCCAATCCTGTAGCACTATGCCTCTCATCATCACCCATCTCGATATGCATATGGAGATCCTTCTCCTCTAGGTCACTGAACAACTCCTATTCACCAGTCACGTGGAATGAAGCTCCACTGTCAAGGTACCATACACTACCCATCATTGATGACACCATGCATGCCATGAGAGTAAAATCCAATTCGAATTGAGAGGCCAAAGCCTCACCCACCACTCCTCTTGAGGACTTCTTCTTTGACTTCTCGAGCGGACAATTTGTAGCAAAATGGCCCAACTCATGACAATGAAAGCACTTAAATTTCGACATGTCTTTTTTATTACCTCCATGGCAAGAATCTAATTTGGAATGGGAAGCTTTCCCTTTCCCCTTCCTTACCTTAACTGCTAAGGCACAATTTTCCCCATCATCATTCTTTGATGAGGAACCATCTTTGGTGTTCCTTCTGATCTCCTCTTGCATCAAATCCAACTACAGTCGTTCCCAATCTCTAAACTTTTCCCTTCCATTCACAAAGTCTTGATAGTTATTCCAACTCTTAGGAAGGCTTAGGAGAGCTAGGCTCACCATATTATCCTCAACAATTGTTATTCCAACACTTCCAAGTTCATCTCTGCAGGTTGTGAACTTGGTCAAGTATTTTGGAATGGTCTTGCCTTTCTCCAAATAGATTTTTCGAAGTTTATCTTTCAGTGCCAACTTCCTATGGTCACTGTTTTTCTGGAAAAGGTTTTTTAATGCTTTCCACATAGCATATGGAGTTTCCTTCCCATGGAGACTCGAGACAATGTGGTCTCGAACTCCCTCAAGGATTATCTGCCTCACCTTCGCCAAACACTTCTTCCATTCGGACAGATGCTGAGCATCTTATGCTGATGGCCTAGGAATTTCTTGATCAATGAATTCCTTCAAGCCATTATCCTCCAACATGACCTCCATCCTGTCCTTCCAGGATATGTAATTCAATTTTCCTTCCAAGGCATACTTGATGCACAAATTTTAGAACACCAACTGTTGATCCTGAAGTATGTAATGCAAATTCGAGTTTCATCTATATCCCTAAACAAAAAACATTCAAAATATCCTCCAGTATACTATCTTTAGCTCTGATACCATGTATATTTTCCTATAGATTCACAAGCTCATGCAATGTACTAAAGCACAAGACAAGAATCTACTTCTACTTTCAACCAACGAAAGCCAGTAAATCGATGGAAAAAATATGAACAAGAAGAAGATAAATCAATGGCACATAACACAATAAGTTTCTCTAGGGAAAGACACTGCTCAAAACCCCTCCTATCTATATTGCATTAATCAGAATATGAGTGAAGATACAAAGTTTGTTTTCACAAGAACAATTCCACACAAGTATGCTCAACTCTCTGCCTCACAAGCCCGCTCTTAGCTAACAGTTAGCTAATTTCCACTGCCTACCAAACCCCTATTCTCTTGCAAAATTCCTAGAATGAATAGCTCGTATTTAAATGGAATTCATACTTCCAAAACTACACAATCCTAATTAGGTATTTTTCCTGATTGCATGCATGATCTATACAACTCAGTAAATCATACAACTGATAGTACATTTTCGTTGCACTCTAGTCTCAACTGGGTCTTTCTCTGCACTAACATGCATAAGTTTCTCATGAGGGAATCTTCAGTTAACTGGAGTAACACTTGTGGATGCACCAGTGCACCAACTAACTACTAATCCTCTACTAGTTCCAAAAACAGTTAGAACTAGTTTAACTGGACATAACTGAGTAAACTAAGTTAATCTAATTATAACTCAAATAAAATCATCATGGACTCCTAAAATTTAGGGAGAACACATACATGACTACATAAATACTTCCAACTCGAAATTCCTTATCTAATTAAGTTAATCAAGCTTAATTAACTATTTACAAGTTGCTATGAGAATAGAATTTGATTTATTTCTCAGTTTAATTCAAGGACAAATTAAATTGGAATTTCTTGTTGCTATTTCTCAACAATTAAATGTGTAATTATTAATCCACTTGACATCTTCCTTCAATATTTATATTTTTTTTGTTGGTTTAGATTTTATTCAACATAGTTGTGTTTTGTTAAATTATTTTCATGTTTTTTTTTTTTTTTTTTCAGAGATTCATTTATTGAAATTGGAATATATATTAATGAATTAAATTCCTTATGTGTAGGTAGTAGATGACTATGGAGATACCAAGGTTTTCAATAAGAGATTTGTATCAAGAGGAGAGGAAGAGCACTTTAATTGTAAGTTTTATTTCCAATTTATTTAATTTTATTAATCATATTCATAGGATCCATCAGGTTTATCATGAGGTCCTATTGGGTAAATAAAGGTGGACAAGGCCAAGTGAAAAGTGCGTTCTAGTTGAGTTGGAAATTGACCACAACACGAGAAAGAGATGTCTTCTTTAATGAATGTAGCGGTCAGTTTCCAACTTCTCATTGAAGTTTGGATTGCAGTTTTTGGATTTAAATTTTGTAATAGGGGTAAAGTTTTTTGAATCATATGAACATTTTAAGATTTTATTGGTGGCCAGAAACGGTGATATTTTTCATCGAAACTAGATGATGATATTGGATACTTTTAGGATCTCATGAATGCAACATTGGATTTTGGAAGTTTTGTTTGAAGCTTTGCCATTGAGCTATTTCTTGGTTGGAATCATGGAGATTTTGTAGTTGGAATCTTTCAAACTAAGGTTTTGAAGTCATAAACGTGAAAGTGAAATATTACTTGTTCAAATTTTGTTGTAGAATGCTTATGTAGTAATTCTGAAAAAGAAGGCAATTTTTTTTGCATAGAATTATGGATGAAGTATCTGATGTTTTGTACGAGAGATTTATTTGTTAAAATGTTTAGAAAATGAGTGTATCTAGGTAAATACCTAAACACGAATGTCCTCAATGTAGTATTTGGAGTCGCAAGAATGGTCTCAATCTAGTCTATGGGGACTAGATTGGCCTCAATATGGTATAAAGCTACATTTGGAGAAGCGTTCAAGGAACGTAAATTTCTTGATTGAAATTATGAAAAGAAAAAATTTGCTTCACAAAGACACAATGCTCTAAGCATTTATTATGGTGAAAATGAGGGTTGGTTGGTTAGAATGCTTTAAAGTGATACTTGCCATAGTCCTGCCTTTGAAGAATTTAGACTTTTGTAAATGAAAGATTTTTGCTTCAAATCTTCTTCCGGAGTAGCTTTTTTCTCAATATTTGTAGTAATTAGTTAGTTTTAATTGTTCCTTCCAAATTTCCAAAGAAAACTTTTCTGGTCAAACTTCTTCAGTAAGGAAAGTACTTTGAATAACCCTTTGGCATCCTATTTTGAAATTTTGTTGTGGTGGGAGGTTTCTTAATGAAGGTACATGGTATGAGGTCACCCAAAATAAATTCATTACAAAGGATCTTTGGTTTGCATTTTTTTTTCTTCTAGAGTACCCTTTTTTTAGGATTTTCAACCTTCAAAATACAATTTTGCTAATGTAAAGTCATTGCGAAAACCTTTCCATTATATGAAAACAATGAAAGGAAATCATATTCTTTTGAAGTTATTCAACTGGGGGTGTATTTTGTGTCTTCATTAGCGAAGGCATGCTTGAATCCCTCAACCTTCAGTTTGTTCACATTTCTTCCTACTTGTAAATTTACTTTTTTCCTTTTCAGCAATGGACTAACACAACCTGATTAATTTAACGAAACTCAACTTTATCTGAGTCTTTAATGAAATTTGAGAATATAATCTTCAAATACATCTGGTTTTTGTTAACTAAGTACATAGATTGCATTAATGAAACTTCTTAGAAAAAAATGATGTAGTACAAATGCATATGTCAAGAAGACGATACTTCTCATGATTCATTTGTTTGTATACGACATGAAATTAATGTTTTCATATCCATGAATACAACTAATGTGAAACTTATGTGTGAGTTTGATCTGAAATTGGATTAGGTGATTTTTTCCTCTTTTACAAAATCAAATAAAACAAAAATTAGGACTGTGTTGACGCTTTGCAAGGTTAAAATGGGTCTTGAAACAACATGTTTTTCAATGCCTCTTCAAATCATGAATTAGTATTCATACGTAACTTTACATAATGAACATCATTACACATAATCCATGTAGGCATAAAGAAGAGAAAGACAAAAGGTTTGTTGACAGAGTTCACCCCTCCTGCGCTACATCTTCGAGCTTGTCAACATGACTAGACCACTCATTTATTCAGTATTAAAATGAAGTACATAAACATTTGTTTCAAGTAAATATGTGGCTATTACCCTACAAGGTAATGTTATCCTACAAAGAACTCTCACAACAACAGTAACTCAAAACATCTCCTACAAAGATGACATTCTTCAATTCCACATTGAAGCACATAATAAAAAAATCATGTTAAGAGAAGTTATCCTGAAGTGAACCCTGTTGGTTAAAGCTGCTACAATAGCCTTTTGGAAGTGAGAATACCCCTACAAGGTCTTCTACATGTCCAAATACTTACCATAATTTCTTCTAACCACTAATTGATCCATGCACCTTTAGTCTCAAACCTGAAAAAGACTTTATAAATGTGCTCAATTCAGAAATCAAAGGTTACCAATGGATTTAGAACAGCCAAAAACCACTAAGTAGCCTCTTTGTAAGCTCCATTTGGATAAAAAATCAAAGATATGAGCTTCCAAGCTCTCTCATGAATTTCACTACTAACCATCCTACAAATTCGACCTTCTGTCAAACTTCTCTACAAATCTTCCCTGAAAATCGCTAATGGAGAGAAAATTTTGCTCCCCACCGACGCATTCTATTGCTTGGTTTAATTTTCCAATAAGGCCTTGGGAAAAAAATCAGGGCCACATAAGGTCGAGGGTTGGGCCTTAACGCCCACCCTTATTGGTTAAACCCTTATAAATCATGAAGGAGGTCATGTGTGGTGCCACGATGCTGAGGGTTGGGCTAACCGCCCACCCTATCCGTCTGAGTTCCCAATCCACAGGTGCGCAGTCACATAGGGTCGCATAAGACCTCGAGGTTGGCCCCTTGCCGCTAATTCCTCTGCCCAGTGCCCAAGATTTGCGCCAAGGGTCACCTGAAAGGCCTCACGACCATGGGCTAGGCCAATGCTTCTGCCCCCATTCTATTTGGCAGTCTAGGATTTGGCATGTGGGCATATGATATGCCATGTGATTTGGGATTGGTCCCCTTCCTTAGCACCTCACAACTATTGGCTCCCGTGCTTGGTTTTTGGTCAAGTGGTCGATATATGTTGGTAAGAAATCGTGGGTCAGGGCTAAGCCCACGCTCTTGGCTCCCCCGCCTGTGGTCTTGTGGGCGTGGGTTGAACACAAAACATATTACATTTAAATATAAATGGGCCACCAATGTTTAACAAAAACCACCCTTGGCACGGTGGTGAGCCATTGTGTTTATGCTTGACTAGTCTCATGTTCAATTCCTATAAGGGAAATTCATCCCATAACATAATTTTTGACCAATACCAAGACGCCACGTGGTGGCCTCCCATTAGGCCACCTGGCACCCATTCAATAGGCCACTTTAAAACCCACTTCGACTAATAAAAACACAACAAATTTGAGCCAATCCGTAGAGGACAAGTGACATCCTATCATTGGCCCACATTGTACAGTCAACCTGCCCAGTCACCTTGCCCAATCAACGTACGAATTGCATAGTCAGCATAGCTACAATTTTTTTTCATGTTTGGGAAAATGATCAGAACGCGATATTGGGAGCATGTGATATCAGTTTTGGGTGATTCAAGTTGCGTTGGATTCAAATCAATGTGCTCTTAAATTTGGATCTAGTTTCAAGAAGTTCTGGTAACTTTCATTTTTGAGCTTAAAATTGATCACCTAATCACACCTCCCCACTAGAAACTTTTGGAATCCAAAAGTTTACTTCCCTAGTCAATATAAAAAGGATGGAACTCAAAAATACCCCAAAACTTAATCCAAAATGTAAAATTTTCAATTGGTGCCCTTTAAGCCCCAATCAAGGCATTTCACTTATCTTCCTCATGAAGACCTACTATCTTGTCAATAATTGAGACACCAGTCTTATTGTTGCTGCAAGGACAAAATACTGATGAGTGGAATCTGAACATTCTCTCCACTCTCATCTTTTCACGGCTCCAAAAACACTTCATCTTGAAGTTTAAATTGTTGAAGACAAACTTGACCCCATCTAGGAATTCAAAATAAAAATAAAATTTCTTTAATGTCTTCAAGATGAGCTTGTACATAAAAGGTACACTGCTGCAAAATTTTCCATGATATGATTGACCTTACCTACAATACATAGTCATCTTATACAGTCTTAAAAACAAAGATTCTATTCACACAAGTTTCAAATCGAATACTTGTATCAATGAACATATGACAATTTGTAGAGAACACTGAATGCCAATCTCGTACATTCACAAAAGTCCTTGAACATGTGGACTATAAAGAGTCAATACATACATCAATGAAAAACGACTACTTGTTGAACATAGTGACAATGATTGTTCAATTTACAAAAGTACCTAAACAGGTAATGACAACAAGTATTTACAAAAATTTACAAAACAACTTTACAATAAGTCTACCCAAACTTTGCCTCTCCTATGCTTGTAGGTTCTATTCTTGCACCATCTTGTCTTGAAGGTCGCTTAGGATTGTGGAGAGTCCTCTTTGCCACATTTTGTTCCCCTTGCATTATGTAGCATAATCTCTTTACCTTTCTTTGAAGGAAGCTCTGAATGCAACTTCCAACATCATTTAGTGTCATGTCCATGCACCTTACAATGAGTACAAAAAAACTTCTTCTTGCTTGCTAACATAGAATTTATTTCATGTGAAAGAAAGTCATTATGCTTGATTCCTAAAATTTGGTTCATTCTTTTAATCATTACCATACGTTTCTCATGTACAACCACACAATGGTAAAAAACATCACAAAATGTACAAGGTACTAATTCCACAAGTATTCGAAATTTCCATGCATTGGAAAACACTCTTGAGAGTTATACTTGTCTCTAGAGTTGCAACTTTGATGGTTGTCACAAGGTAGTGACATATCATGCTAAGATTTTTGAATGAAGACCTCAAGCTGCTTGGAACATTCTCCAAAATCCTTTCGACCATATCTCAATCCCATATACTTCGGCCTCCCCTCAACCATAATTGGATAGGTTATACCTTGGCGATTTATGTCAAGGCCTCCACCTTCATATCTCATTTTGGAAATAAACTTCATACATATGCCTTTGGTATGTTGCTCGAACACTGCAAAAGAGTTGTTATGCATATAAATGGAAGGAGTGGAACTTGAAGTGCTAATTACCTTGTTAAAATTGTCATTCATCTTCTCAGCTCTTGATGATGACGATGATGGCCAACTTGTAGATGACTCTAGCCACCCACTCTTGTCCACCTGCATATGGTGTGCTTCTTGAATATGTTTGCAAAATTCACATGCAACATCTTCCACATATGGTCCAAAACCATTATTTGAACCATGACCACATACTGGCCTCATGCTTGAGGTTTCTCTTCCTAGTACGGGAGTAGAACATTCTACAGCTTGCTCATCAAGCACTTGATGCAAAACAAAGTGCATGTGTCTCTTCTCCTCTTCAGCTATCTCTAACATCTTTGTCAACTCTATGTTATCCATCTGAAAAGCTAAATTATACTCCTCTAACTCGTGAAGATTCTTTTTACTGCCTATTCTTGCAACTTGGTCAACTAGTTCTCTGATACCAAAATGATATGAAATTGGATTAGGTGATTTCTTCCTCTTTTCTAAACTCAATTGAAACAAAAATTAGGACCATTTCGACGATTTGCAAGGTGAAAATGGGTATTGAAAAACCAAGTCTTTCAATGTCTCTTCAAATCATGAATTAGTATCCATATGTAACTTAACATGATCATAATCCATGCAGGCATAAAAAAGAGCAAAAAAAAGGTTTGTTATTAGAGTTTGCCCCTCTTGGGCTACATCTCCGGGCCTGTCAACATGACTAGGCCACTCATATATTCAGTATCAAAATGAAGTACATAAATATTTGTTGCAACTAAATATGTGTCTATTACTCCTACAAGGTAATTTTCACCTATAAAGAACTCTCACAACAACAACAACTCAAAACATCTCCTACAAAGATGACATACTTCAACTGAAATGAGCTAAAAACATCGTGTGAACCCTTCAATTCCACATTGAAGCACATAATCAAAACTTCATGTTAAGAGAAGTTAAACCTGAACTGAACCCTGCTGGTTAAGGCTGCTACAGTAGCATTCTGGAAGTGAGAAAACCCCTACAAAGTCTTCTCCATGTCCAAATACTTTCTAGAACTACTTCCAAACCTTGATTGATCCATACACCTTTAGTCTCAAACCTGAAAAATACATTGTATATGTGCTCAAATTAGAAATCAAAGGTTACCAATGGATTCAAAACACCTAAAAACCCCTAAGTAGCCTCTTTCTGAGATCCATTTGGATAAAAACTCAAAAAGTTATGAGCTTCCAAGCTCTCTCATGAATTTCGCTTCTAACCATCCTACAAACTTGACCTTCTGTCAAATTGTTCCACAAATCCGCCCCAAAAATCACTAATGGAGTGACAATTTCGCTTCTCACTGGTGCACTCTATTGCTTGGTTTAATTGTCCACTAAGGCCTTGAGTGGAAAACTAGGGCCACATGGGCCACATAAGGCCGAGGGCTAGGCCTTAACGCCCGCCCTCGCTATTTAAGCACTTATAAATCAGGGACGAGGTCATGTGTGGTGCTACAGAGTCAAGGGTTCGGCTAACTGCCTACCCTATCCATCAGAGCTCCCAATCCACATGCGAGTGGGCACACAGGGTCACATAAGACCTCAGGGGTAGCCCCTTGCCGCTAACTCCTCTGTCTAGTGCCCAAGCTCTGCACCAAGGGTCACGTGCAAGGCCTCATGACTGTGGGCTAGGCCAATGCTTCTGACCCTATTTTATTTGGCGCTCTGGACTTTGGCATGTGGGCATATGATATGCCATGTGATCAGGGGCTAGTCCCCTTCCTTAGCGCCACCCAATTGTTGGCTCCCTCACTTGGTTTTTGGTTTCATGGTTGATACATGTTAGTGTTGGAACCTAAGCCCATGCCCTTGGCTCCCCCTCCTATGGTACTGTGGGCATGGGGTGACCAGGGGCCAGGGCTTAGCCCCAACCCTGTCGCCAAAATGCAAAAGATATTGAATTTAAATATAAATGTGCGACCAGTGTTTAACAAGAACCACCCTTGGCATAGTGGTAGGGCGTTGTGTTAATGTTGCTTGAGCGATCTTGTGTTTGATTCTTGTGAGGGAAGTTTGGCCCATAATGTAAGTTTTTACCAATATCGGGATGCCACGTGGCGGCCTCCCATTAGGCCACGTGGTGCCCATTCATATGGCCAATTCAAAAACTACTTCGACCAATAAAGACAAATAATTTGAGCAAATCCAGAGAGGAAAAATGGTAGCCTATCATTGGCCTACATTGTACAATCATCCTGCCCAGTTACCTTGTCCATCCAGCATACAAATTGCATAGTTAGCGTACATACAAATTTTTTACCTGTTTGGGAAAATGATCAAAACGTGATATCAGGAGCATACGATATCAGTTTTGAGGGATTCAAGATGCGTTGGATTCATATCAGTGAGCTATTTGATTTGGCACAAGTTTCAAGAAGTTATGGTCACTTTCATTTTTGAGCTTAAAATTGATCACCTGATTAGAGTTTATAGTTCAACACCATGGTCTTGACTTGTGAAAAAATATACCATTTTATTATGACAAAAAATCTTCTTTTCTTTGTGCAAATTATCAATACTTGAACCCCTTTGGCATTCATTTTACCCACCTTGGGGTATTTTAATTATTAACAATGCAATCAACACACTAATCACTGTATAAATTGGTGCTTAGAATTCATTATTATTTTATGTTAGAGTGCATTGAATTTGGAATGGTGTATTGGCAAGTTAAAAATGCATATTCAAAAATTTACATATGTATTAGATATTGGAATGTCATCGAGGAGATGTTAGGTAATAAAGGGAGGATTTAAAATGGGGTAGAAAAAGGGTATGATCATTACATGAAAACTAAAGCATACATTAAAATTAAAATGATCTAAATATCCAAATTTAGATAAAATAAAAGGATGCAAGAGCAATGATCAAGCAAGTAGGAAGATTAAACAATCTTTCCTAATTTACAATTTCATACGAATAATAACAAAATGGTTTTCTAACTTCGTAGTTATCATTAAAAATAATTGCAATGTGAGAGAAAGGAGAATTATTTATTTATTTTAACCTAAACAAGTAGTAATTGTGTTAAAATAAATTTGTGGTTGCATTATACATCAAGTTAATACAATTCAAACGTAAAGGGTATGATATCAATGGTTCAAAACTTCCAAAAATAGTAAAGAGTCTAAATTAGTCGACATTGCTTTTGCATTTTTATTCACAAAACTAAAAATACTACAACTAAAAATTCTAATTTATTTACCTAATAAAAATATTACTTCAAAATACATATAAATCTAAATTATTTCAATATAAATCATGCCCACAATGGGTTACTTACATGATGTTTTCTTCGAATTCCAAATTTGTCTCTACAAATTCTACCTCCCCATGAATCTGCTACATTATATCTTCCTCCTTGGCTAATACCTTGGAAGAACTAGTTGAAACTTTTAGATGGGAAATCATAGAGTGTGAGCTCTTAGAAATACTTAGATAAATTTATATTTCTTTTGATTTCCTATTGTAATATTCTCCATTTTACCGTGGATGGCCATGTTTACTTCCAAGTTTGCATTGCTAACAAGCTAAGATTCAAATTGAGAGGACATTATTTTGAAATGTCCATCCATGATGGAAAAGGATAATATCAATACTATAGAAACATGATGAAGACCAAATGGAGACCACCTATAATAATAAGGGTAAACATAACCAATAACCACATAATCAATGCAGTACCAAAATTCCCAAAGCTCAATCTAATTGCAAGATAGAACAAGTGGAATAAGATTAATATTGAATGAACACCATCAAATATACCATTGATAATAAAATCCAAAATCCCTTGAATTAAAGGTAGATACAAATTACTACAAAAGAAATTGAGGCTCAATGAGATCTCATAATAAGGTTTAAGGAGGTTGTAGAACAAAATAGAGAGAATGATAAAACATTGCGTTGGAAGACAAAATAATCCCACATTTGCTACAAGGAGCCATCTCATTACTATTAATTTCCTTCCCTTATCCAAATTTGAAGGCAAAGTGAAATACTAGGGGCATGTGAGGAATTATACCTTGCTCCATGAGAAATAATGAGCCTTGCCACTTTTTTATTAATTTGAGTTGTATGTCATTACTAATGTTTGGATAGATTGGATTCATGGGAGACAATTTGATAGGGTACCACCCGTTTTGAATTTGCAAACCTTGGTTTAATAAGGATTTTTTATCAAAGGACATTAAAAATCTCGAAAGAGATCAAACACTTCACAATTATTTGAATTTTTATTATTAATCTAGAGAGACATGTTGTCAACAAGGAAGTCAATTCTCTCATTTGGCATATGATAATCAAAGAGTCTTACATAAATATGAGTTTCTATATCTCCATTTATTTGAGAATTTAATCCTTGATATCGAGCTAAGGATTTTTATTTATTATTAAAGGCTACTCCTAGGACCCAATTGTAGGTCAATTTAGATTATCCTTTGGGGTTGTAAACAAACCCCAACTCGGACTTGCCAACCCATGAGAAAATAGATTCGCATTCATGCAGGACATGGATATATGGAGGAAATAATAAAAGATATATATTAAACTAATGCTTCTTGTACATAAAAATAATAAGCTGCCAATGAGGGGCTTCCCATTTCACCCAATATTTTGAGTTCCTAGATGCATTTACCCTCATATTACATAATTTTTATATGTTGCTCACTATAATTTAAAAGCCCTTGACTTTGCAAAATGTAACAATGAGAATTATGAAACTGAATGTTACTAGCTTATATCTATTTGATATTAATTCTTTTAATACTATCCCTCAATATATTAAATCTATAACAAAATTATTGAGGCTTTGAACTTCATTTGATCAAAGGCAACATTTGCTCTATTCTTATAAAGTGCCTAGCACCACATGCCTAAGCATATTATTGCATGATGCAACCTTTCCTTAAGCTTCTTCCAACATCACATCTTACTCCAAAATTATATTCAACTTTTAGAGACCAACCTTTTTACCCATTATACTTGTTCATCATTCCACCTACAAATGATTAAGTTGGAGGCTTAATCTATTATTTAATGCCACCCAGTATTGAAAGTACATAGGTTGAATTCCTCTAATACTCATAGATGAGCCTAAAATTTCCAAACCTTTATACTTAATCTTCAATGAATGACCACTAACAAGTATTTCCACTATGAAAAACATTGTCATATGTCCACCAATATTTGAGGAATTTATGTTGATATTCAATCTTCTTTCCTTGTCTACAAATTTTTCCCACTCCCCTTTTCAACAACAACACATTTTTCCTAGGTTACTAAAGGCATAAACCAACTTTATTAAGCTTTCTCACAAAATTTTAGTTTATAAAGGAGTCACTTGATTCCAACTTCCCGCCTTCTCTTAAAAAATCTTCTCCAGTGTCAAAAAATGAAGTGATATAAATAAAAAAGGAACATTGGATCTACTTTTAATTATTGTGTCTTAATATCACCATGAAAACAATTGTCCAATCATAGATGTATGTATGTATATATATGATCAATAAACTGCCACTGATATTTCATTGGACAATTAATCACAACAAAATTGATAAACTTATACTTAAAATCCAAAATATATACTATGAGGGTTATTTTCCTTAAACTTTTGGATTTATTAAGTTATTTTTTTCATGCATGTAATGTACAAAATGTTGAAAATAAAGAATAGACAAAAACACAATCAGTCACAAACATAATAGCACAAGATCTGATCAAGGAAACCCTTACAAGAGAAAACCTAGTTGGAAGGTGAGGTTGCACTACTCTCTCTTCTCAAGATGGAAATGGATGCAAGTACAAAGGAGTGAGACTCGTCACTTGTGGGTTGCAAAAACGCACAAACCCTCTATTTTTCTCTCTCTCTATATATATATACTTTATGCTACTTTTCTTATCTATGGAACAAAATGCACTCGAATAAATGGAATCCCTTTTCCTCATAGTGGCTTGGTTATAACACAACCCAATATCCAACTAGCAGTTAATTTTTGACTCCTTCAACCCTCAACTAAAGATAATAGTATTTACTATTCTAAAGTCTTATTCATCATTATCACATGTCTAATCCCTTTTCCATGAATAATGGGTATGACATGGCATTCTCTTGAATCATGGTGGTCAAAATAGGAAGGTCAACTTTTGGGTGCCATAACTTTTGCATATGAACTCCATTTGAGGTATTTCTTATGCCATTGGAAAGGTATATGAAGTATAATAGTTCTAACGGGGTGTAGTGATTAAGCAATAAATTTTTATGCCAAAAATTTCCATTTTATGCCTGAAACTGCTTCTAGAAGGCTTCATATTGCAATTTGCCAAACTGGGACCCATCGATAAATCTGATCCTTTGAGTTGATTCCTCCAATTCTTCCACTCTAAAATCATCAAGATAGATGAAAAGTATGCCATGATAAATTTAAATGTATGCCATTTTTATACCATGTATTGAATCCAGTCACCATTAAGGTTTTCCAATGAATGCAACTCAACTATCACACCTAATTCCATTTAATCGATTAATACTTCCTTTTATGTAGTTCTAAGAATTTTGGTTTAAGTATGTGATTAAACATGGATTTCCAACATTACTCACCATATTGAGAGGGATAATTAGTCACTACATCAATATCGTAGACAATTCCTTAAGTTTTTTGACAACATTTTTTTTATAAAATGCAACAACATCATTCTTCTTCCCAATATTGGGAAAATATGTTTTTGGAAATGTTAGCATGGGGGGTTTCTCACTAGTGAATGTTCATTGAATGTTAGTGTTAGATACTATGACAATTTATATATTGTTCCCTAACTCCCAACCACTCTGAAATCATTTCTTTCCATGGGATTCAAATCTTAGCGCTATAAGTGAGCTTAATTAACACTCCAACAAACCAAGAATGGCTTATGACTAGTAAACCTAATACTAACCTTCAATAACTTCCAAAAATGACGATATCAATAGGATGGTTTGTAAGTCAAAGTCCTCCTACCAATCCCAAAATATGAACTTATATAACTTGTTTTTCATTCCACCAACATCACAAATTGCATGATTTTCAATCTTCCACCACCTTGTCAACATTCATTATCAAGTAAAAATAGTGTACTACCTCCAAGTTTCCATTCTTTTCTAATACTAAATATAAATGATCATAAGAATTAGGGGTTGTATTCTCTCTTTGTTTAACCATGTATATTCATTTATTACAAGAGATTAGATTGAATTGTTAGAAATAAGGCCAATAATTAGCAGTTATGTCAGCATCAAAGATCAATATTATTTTTATTAGACACTAAATAAAGTTCATTCAAGGTTTGTGCTTCTTCTAGAAGAGGGATACATAAAAATATAGTAGCTAATCACACATGAAATAATTATGCCCTTGTTTCCTCTACCAGCGACAAGACTAGTAAAATCTTCAATCCAACGTCCCTTTCTCATTTATGGACCATTCTAAATTTGGATTTTTATTACAAATTTATCTTTTTTACATGGCTTGAGTCTCACATAGCCTCTTTAACCACCATTCATCTCCATATCTGATCCAAGTGGATATTCGTGGGCACCCGCCTATCCCACCTAGACCTCCAACTGGTTTCATCAATTTCCTTGATTATAGCACAATTTGCTATTATTAGATGTTTTTCAAGTCCTGAACTTCTAGAGTTGTTTTGACCCCCTAAATGGTGTTTTTTTAGGTTCGTAGCAGGCCCATAGTTGTAATCCAGGGGCTTGTTGCAAATGTTGTAGTATTCGAAGAGATCTTTCTAACAAGGTATCATACACACCAAACGAAGATCATATAACCAAGTTACGACCCTAGAAGGTTGGTTGTGGAACTAACCCCAATGGGGCCCACAAAATCTTGGTGTTCCATCTCCTAAGGTTATGGTTTTGGTTTTTTAGGGTTTCCCTTTGTTGTTCAATAATAAAAAAATCCCTTGAGCCTCATTGTAACACATTTAAGAAGGCATGTAGTTGCCATATCTCTTCTTAGAAATAATCTATCATCACCTGAGCTAGTTTATTTCCATTCTGCATGTAAACAATTTTCAATACTTTGTTATTAATGAATTGAAGTTCTTATTTTGCTGCATCTCTGTGTTTCTATTTATTGTTGTATTCTATTTTGTTCCTTCATAAATTAAGATTAGTGTTAATAGAGCGATCTACTCTTTCTCTATTTTTCTATGCATGTCCCCAATGATGTCGGATATAAGGAGCTAGACTTTGAACTAATTGAACCTCTACAAGGTCGGCCTCACCGACCTCGATGACCTCCCATGGCGGAAGAAAAGAAATATGAGGGAGTTGGAGATCATTTTCAAAATATTTCTCGAAGAAGCCCTTAAATGACAAAGGAATGCGATGATGGACAACTTTGCCTAGATCCTTTGGCATCTACCCACAAGCGACACATTGATAACAACTCGAAATTAAAATTTACAACTATTTATATCAATTTATGCAATTAAGAATCAACACACAATTATTAAACTAATTAGCATAGTATTTCGTAAAACATGAGCAAAGATGACTTACCTGTAGCGACAATATTCCTTAATTGTGATTTCGAAGTTGAAAGTTATTGAATCCTGCTAACTGCAAAAAAGCTTTGGGGACGACTCTCTACCCAACCGTAGGCTCAACTGTACATAATCTTTCTACAGCTGACCACCCCTGAGCCCTCAATCAATGTACTACTTCCAAGGAATCATTTGTCTCACAACACGTTTCTCCCAAGAGAATGGATGAAAGAATGATAAATCTCATCTTCCTTATCATCCTTTAAAAAGAGAAAAAAATGGAAAGGGGAATGCATGCACACATTCCATGTGTCGACATGCAACTTTTTATTTTTTTATTATAAATTTTACTTAATTTAACTCTTTCTTATATTATTCATTTTTATTTTTTGTTAACTTTACTTATTTTTACTATTTTAGGTTTACTTTTTATATATTTATTTAGACTCTAGTTTATTTACTTTCTATTTTATTATTTATTATTATATCATCCTGTATTATTATTTATTACTATATTTTTCATTTATTTATTTATTTTACTATATATTTATCATTATTAATTATTTTTTATTCTTTATATAAATTAACTTCTATTTAATATATTTTATTTATTTTATTATTATTAGGGGACATTACATACTACCCCTTTTCAAGGAACTTCCTCTCAAAGTTAAGTTGGATCATTTTATTTAGTTATTTATTACTTCACATTTTCCCTACACCCTCTAATGAACTAGTATAACCAATAGGCATTGAAAGTTTCCACAACACCTAGGAAATCTCAAGGAATATTTGTCATTTTTTCCCACTTTTGGAACCAAGCATAAGCCTCATTGATCTGTACATAGCCCAAGACATGAAAGGGACCAAGACATGTTGAAGTTCACAAATATTTTTCATACCCTTCGCACAAAGTTGGGTATCAAGGATTTTGAGCGGCATTTGGTACTCAAGTACTGCAGTTGTCTACACAAGTAAAACCAGGACGAGATGGAGTTCCTAGACATCTCCTTACTTGGTTCCACCTATCGATACACTGTAAAGATCAAGCATAAATTTAAATAGAAGAAGCGAGACTTTGGATTTGCGAATCTGAAGCAAGGGAAAGGCACCCCCAAACCGCAAAACAAAGGACAAAGACAAGGCAGGGTGAACTAGGACAACCTGTCAAAGTCACAAGAAAATAACAACACCATGAAGACAAAGACAAACATAGGAAAATGGTGTGAGTTCCATAAGAGCCCCACTCACAACACAAGTGAGTGTCGAGTTAAGCAATCATTGGTGTCTCAACTTAAGGCTTCAGAGTCAAATGCATGTTCCGACTTCGAGTCATAACTCGATAGGGGGAATGACAAAGGTAAGCATATTATTGATGCAGAGCCCAAATCCACCATTGCCACCACCAAGATCAAGAATATTGAGCCTAAAGATCTAGAGGAGGGGGGGCGTCTCTTCCACTCACAGATGTGGGTGAAGGGTTCTCCATCACAGTTCATGACAGCGAGAGCCAAAAGAACCTCATTTCAATAGAGGTCATGAAGCGGTTGGGCCTACTAACCACACCACACCCACAATCGTACACCATCGGGTGGCTTCACCAAGGATGATATCTCCACATCAACCAACATTATCACCTTCGCTACAACATCAAGCCCTTCACAAATTAGGTACCGTGTGATGTTGTGTAATACCCCCTCCCCAGGTCTACCCAAAGTAATCATGCCAATCGGGGTAAACATGAGGAGAGATGCTACTATGATCATATTTTACCTCCTATGTGTCCTTAAGGAATTGGAATTGACAAAACATCACTTTACAATCATATGATACCATCAACACACCCCTTAGGAGACAAGTCAGCCACTCAGACAGTCTATCCCTAAGTCACACTGCTCTTCTGGACCTCTTGGGCCATAGTCGCTCGCATGCTATGGGCAAGGGAGCGACTAGCAACATAAAGTCACTCTCATAGGCTTTCCTGCCAGCTTCTATGGTCCAAAATCCTCAGTTTTGTTCCAGCAACCCCAGGACTTAAGCCACTTTTCTAGCCCATAATACCGACCATTGACCAAAAATATTTATAACCTTCAAAATGCAAATTAAACATCATAACAATGCTGGTAATTCAAAATAAACCTCAAGACCAAGCCTGAGCATCCCCAACTGGGACTGACATTTCATCAAACACTTGGCATCAATGCAACCTACAGGCATAGGATACAAGACAGAGCATAAATGACTTAACCAACTTAAGAAACATTACCATAAATATCACCTCCTTCTCTAATGAATCATTACATCATCAATTAGGTCTTACATCCATTGATTTAACAATTACAAGTAAATATATGAGATAACCATCACATGAACCAGTCATTGAGCTAAGCTTGTAACTAACATAAAACCATGTAAACATTAGAGATAGGACAACCATTAAATCCATATATAAATCAGTATAAAAGTAAGAGAACTTAGCTTTTATTACTGATAGGAAAATATGACCAGGTTCAGGGCTTCCACGTACCACCTGACCATAGACATGGTTGAACCAAATCTCTCTTTCAAACATTTACCCCCGTTGCATATTACAAGCATGAAAGTGGGATCCCATAGAAAAACCAATCTAAGAACAACCAAGGGAATCCAAAGGTTAAACCACCTCCACCCTCACCAAACCGTGATCACACTGAAATCGGTTCTCCGATCACAACCGAACAAAACTTGGAAAACCATCCAAAATCCATCACTATCCTTGAGGAATTCTCTGTGTCCTTGTCTCTCAGGCTTTACCGCAATCCAAAGCGGATCACTGGGGCCTAAACCGATACGTGTCTCTCAGGATTTACCGCAATCCAAACCTGGATCACTAGGCCCTAAATGGATACTTCTCCCTCAGGCTTTACCATGTATCCCACCAAAACTGGTCAAGGGATTCCTAGGCCTTTGGGAATGGAACTTGAGACCACCTCCGACCCATATTCTATAATCCATCCAGAAAATCAAAGCTCACAAAGGACGAAGATAATCATCCCAACACCATAACATCCGAAAAAAGGCAAGGCTAGGCTAAAAACCACTGTCATAACCAGGCAAAACCATGCCACCGACAACAAGAGAACCATGTACCAACATGCAAAACCATGCATGTCCAAACCAACTAGCAAATCACACATGAAAAAGAGTATCTGCAAGTATTCGCTCTGAAGCTGCTTTATCTTACTCTCCTTCCTTAGTCCTTGCTTGCTTTTTCTTTCCTTGCTTACTTCTCCTTTCCTTTCAGTAGTACAAAATGGCTAATTGGTTACTAAAAAATGACTAAAATTTGTATATAAACAACTATTTTTTCAGTCAGTGACCAATAGTAGCTAATTTACAGTATCTTATAACGCGACCAACTTTTAGTCATTTTTAATTTAGTCATTAATTGGTTGTCTCAATTTTATCGTCTAGTAGTATATTTATTCATAAATTTTTTCATTGATTTAGTCATCAATTGCCACAATTAATCACCAAATATACAACAAAATATATTACTATATGATCGTCCGAGAAAACCAATCAATGACCAAATAAATATGACCAAAATGTTTGTTGTGTTATAAGATACTGTAAATTAGCTACTAATAGTCATATATATGCAAATTTTAGTCATCATTTGAAACCAATTAATGAACAAAAAAATATGACTAAATTTCAGTCATGTTATAAGATATTGTAAATTAGTTACTAATAATCATATATATGCAAAATTTAGTCGTCATTTGTAATAAAAATATCTAAGTTGCAGTAGTCATTTATCTTTTTTTGGTAGTTTCGTATTCATTATATAAACCACTGATCTAGTAGTTTATATTCATTTCATTTACTTTCATTAATAATTACTATAAACGAATAATTTAGTCATGTATTCAATTTATTTGTGTTCAACGCAATGTAAACTACTAATAATAGTTTTAGATTGATTTTATGTGTTCATTATTAATCAACATAAATTAGTATATTTTGCGACTATATTAAAAAAAATGTCATACAATGTGCATGTTTATCTAATATGAAAACACAAGTTACATCTGTTAATTACAATATCAAATAATATCAAGTGCAACTATAAATAATTTCAATCACAAATTATATTATATAGAATGTCAAGTATTACAATATGAGTTTCCAACTTAATATTGGTTGGACTACAATTTACACATGAAATATTGTTTCATCACTTCAAAACATTATCACTTCGTTGCCAAGGCATTGCAAGTGAATTCACCAAATTTGAATACTTGACCATCAATCTCTATGTGTGTGTTTTACGCAGGATATTGGCTTTAAGGGTATCACTAGATCGGTTCTCTTCTCTCTCTCTTTTTGAATTTGTCGCTACAATGTTATTATTCTCCTCTTTCTTCAATTCCCACTTCTTACCATCAATATTGAGTTCATCTCTTGAAAATGAAAGAAGATACAATACAAAGTATAAGACATGAAAGACGATAAACACTGGAATATAAACTAAAGTAGACTATAAAAAACTTATACGACATATACCTTAACATCAACAAATGTCAATGTCATCAATAACCTCAACATCAACAAATTGGATTGAAATACCTCAAAATACCCAAGTTATTACAATACAAGTATAATATGATTGATTATATTCCAAGGCTCAAAACTATAGGGTTACATCCATGATATTATTTGTCAAGTATCTATGCTAATGAGAGCATGCACAAGTACGCACTCATTAATTCAATGGAAAAATACCTGGTAGGTTGTGGGCCAACTACCTCACAAAGTTCATATAACCGATTTGCCACCATATAATGAACTCACCAAGACTTATCCTATAAAAGAAATCATAGTTTTAAAACAGATTGAGATGAGTTCTAAAATTTTCCTTAAAAACAAAATTATAACATTTTCAAACACTATGGATCAATGCCCATTGTAAAGAACGCATGCAACATTAAACTCATCTCATGTATAAAAAAAAGAGTCACTAGATGCACTAAGAAAAGACAAAGACATAATAAAAAAAATGTAATTAGTTCATACAAATGAAAATGAATATAATGGATCTATCGATGTCATCAAGAATACAAAGTGAAAAAATAGAAACATAATTGATTTTCCAAAAATAACAAAATCCTAGGATCTCTGTTGGAAAATAGAGATGTTCTTCTCATCATTGTCCATGCCTTCAAATCTAAATTTATAACAAGCTTGAAAAATTTTCAACCTATAGGTAATACTTAATTATGCTTAAAGGTTCACTACGTCTACACTATTCAAGCACAATATTAAGATTATTATGCTTAAAGGTTTGCTAAGCCTCCACTATTCAAATATGTGATTAAGATTATTATGATTAAAGTTTCAATAAGCCTCCACTATGCAACCATGACAATAATATTGGAGGAATCACTTTAATTCAATCAATAGTAAAGTTCATAACATTAGTTTTAGTCAAATCAAGGTCAAGGGTGTATCAAAAAAAGATGTGAGGATAACTTATGCATAGAAGGCATGTCAACATAGTTTGGGGAACTAGAATCACTAAACTAAAGACCATGTTTTGTGCAACTTAACTCCAATTACTTTGATGTTTCTTTTGGGTACTTGTAATGACATACAACTATTTGACAGATGAAACTAAAAGCTATAATACTTAGTTGTTTTAAATACTTGAATAACTAGTATTGGACCATAGAATACAATGTTAACATTATTGCTTTTAAAATACTTGAACAGGGTAAATTGGTGGCTTTAGCTGAAATAGATGGGATAGCAGGAATAAAAACTATTCCTTGTCTCCAAATGTGATGCTATTTTTTTCTCATTTGAAAGAGGAATCCATATAAATTTTCAAGAGTCAACATTCAAAATTGTGCTCTGTTAAGGAAAAAGTAATTCCTATCCTCATACGTCTGCCTAAGTCTTAATACACTGCTAATTACAAAGCATGTATTTATCATTTCACTAGGAACTAGCAACACTAGATGGTAAAAAATGTTTCAACTTTAACCCAAGGATATACAAGAACATTGCAAAACATGTATTGTTTACTGACATCCATGTGCCAATTTCATTGAATGCATGCATTCAAATTTTCAAATTGTGATAGTTATAGTTCTTTGCATGGAATAAGCATCAAACAAGAGTGTTTTGGTTCAATAATAAAATTTGATCTAATTTTTGTTCTTCAACTATAGCAACAATAAATTTAGGTTATGCATAAGTATACACAATTCTAGTCAACAATGCAAGGAGTATTTTTATAGTTCAATGACAATATTTTGATCTATTGAGGAGGAATAGTCATCAAATATCAACCTTTCTTCAAAATTAAATTAGAAACTACAAGACATGCTTGAAAAGGATGTTTATAGAATCTTGGTATACATTAGTTGCATAGGCCCTGAAGGGATTGTATACTAGAAATCTTTGAGCAATGTTTAAAATCAAATGATATCCACTTCAAGGATTGCACTTTTACCTTGACACACCCTTGAAACTGCTTGCAAAATGAGATACATACTTCCTCCATATTGATACCAATTACAATCCCCATAGATCCTTCTTTAATAAGAGCACAATCTAAACTTTTTGGTCTATCTTTGGGCTCTAAATGCTCTCGATCCCCATAACATGAACAATGATTTAAAACTTAGAATCACCTTTGGGTCAAACTATACTTAGATCAGAGTTAGTTGATGATTCTGCTTATAACCCATTTCACAAAAAAAATCCATAAAATATGAAAATTTTAATCAATAAAGAAACAAACACACACACACATCAATCATTCAATGTAAATTCAAATAATTAGAGACCAAATATGCAAAGTTTGTTCATGTATATACCATTTAAGGGTGAACATAATTGTTGGGCGTGGGATCCCCCAAGGGAAGTTCTGGGGCTTAGAGCCCAGATTTTGGTCCGATTTTGTAATTCCAATGTAAAGACTCCGCATTTTTTGGGCACGGAGCTCGTAGTTGTAAAGAGTCATAGGGTTGTCCGCCCTCATTTTGATAATGTAATTTTGGCTGTAGAAGATATAGCCATGGTCCGTGGACCATGGGATTTTATAAATAGAGCAAAGCTCTAAGTTGTTAAAACAATTAATCAGTCTAAGGAATGAAGATGTATGCAAGATAGCTATGAAGTGTAAGTCTAAGTTTTGGGTCGTAGACAGTCAATCAGTCTAAGGAATGAAGATGCATGCAAAATAGCTTTGAAGTGTAATTCTAAGTTTTGGGTCGTAGCGTAGGTAGAGGCTCTGCAGCTGAGTGCATAGAGGCCTAGAAGTCCGTAGTTGAGTGCGCAGACCCCTGCAACTGAGTGCGCAGGGCGAGTCGAGTCTGTAATCATCTGGAAGTATTAATAAAGAGAAGTTTCTATCAATTCTGCGTCTTTATTTCCTGTTTGTGCATCTGTTATATTGGGTATGAATTTCACTTCTAATGTTATATGATGCGCGAATGTGTATAACTGTATTGGTCAAGTGAACGCAAGTTAGAATATATGGTTACGCGAAGATAATTAAGATATGTTAATAAGATAAGTAAGACACTTATCTTAGTTTGGGGAAATATCACAGTTTGTTGCCCTAGCAACGCGAAAGGACTTCAGCCCCTGGTTATGGCTGCGCGAAGGTCGATTGTAACAGATCACGAAGGTACTGAAGGGTGGAAAAGATCGCGAAGAAACTTGCAAGAAGGCAGGCATAGTTGGCTTAAATGGACATCACAACCATATCAAGGGTGCAAAAACTTGGTTTCAGCATCCCTCCATATTGCTTCGGGTAAGACTTCAGTTTGCGTTTTGCGGGTTGATGCCAAAAGGGCCAGTAGTGTAGGGATTTGTTTGGCTAACTAACTCTGAACCTTGGTCCGGCCCCCATAAGCCAACAAATGGTTCCGTTATTAGGACCAGAATTTGCATAAGAGACGTGTGATGTCATATCATTGGAATCCAAATAAGAAAGAAATCGAAGGCTGGTCGGACAAAAGAATTCATGAGTTCGCGGTGCAGGAGAACAAAAACCCACGACTATCAAAAGAATAGTAGCTAGACAACTACTTGTATGAGGAGATCCATGAAATATCTTTTGCGTCCTTCCCTACTAAACTATATGAGTGGATTACAAAGTTAGCAAATAGCCAAGAAAGATGGAAGCTTGACGGTCCTATTTTGTGGACCCTGGAGCTAATGCGAAGGTTGGAAGCATCGGAGGATAATATCACGTGCATTATCGATTATTGGCTCAATCGCATTATAAGAGGATTTGTTACTGAGTTCGCGGTTGACACCTCAGTTAGCTATAGGGAGGCAAAGCGACACTTTCTCAAAGGGCCATGAGGCAAGTACGTAAAATCTTTAAATACTTGGATTAAAATGTTGTTGTGTGAAAAGCGGGTTATGCAGTTACCTTGATGTTTGGGGCTATGCAAAGTGGAAAGGTTTATAGGAACGAAGGAAATAAGGGTCTAGAAAATAGCCCCTTGATTTCACCTCCACGAGGGGACGAGGAAGAGCTTGCGAAGGTCTCTCCGCGAAGTGTTATTCATCTGAGAAGACAAAGAATTCCGCGAATACCACCTCCACCCACACCACCACTAGCTTCACCACCATCACCTCCATTTTCACCCATACCAACTCCACCACCATTGCAATTCAATATGGCAAACATAATGAAGTTGTTGTGTTCAAAGATTTGGGAAATGAGCATCCGGACCAATTCTAGTTCATTGTAAGGGCTATATGGGAAGCGCAAGGTGTTACATATGACCATATAAAGAAAGTGACATTGGTTAGTGGCCTGCAGGATTGTACGCTGACCTGGTATATTAAGTATTCCAACGATAACCCAAATGCGAGAGTCGTAGATATCCAAACAAAGCTAAATAGGGAATTTAGTAGGCCTAAATCTGAAGCGTAGTAGATTGTGGGATTCAAAGAGATCATGATGCTACTAGGTGAGACTCCTTGGGAACTAGATTAGAGGTTGAAATGTATGATTCACGAAGCCAATATGAATCTGATAGACGAAAACATCGCGAGTGGTTTGTAGCTTCGTTACTACCACATCTAAGGAGTGCGTTATCGCAACAGAATATAACAACTCAGGCAGAGGCTTTGGATATTTCTATGAGGCTTCATGAGACCCCGATGCACGATCCCAACCTAGGAGTTCAGCAGATCCACCTGCAGCTGAAGAATCTATGCCTTGAGATGCAGAGTTTGAAACAAGATATGATGGTTCGACCAGAAGTGAAGATGTATGGTGCGTGAAATGCAAGAGTCAAGGTCATGACAAGACCACTGCGCGGACTTTACAAATTACCTTACAGGAGGAGGATCGATGTCGTTAAGGCCAGAAGCTCAAGCATGACCCAGCGCGGCACCTGCTTTGTGGTGCACTATCTGTCAAATATTCGGAAAACATGCCACGGATAATTGCCACCTATTACAGAAGTATACGCAAACGTCACAACAATTGTTGTGCAACTTTTTTAGGTCAGTGGGACATAACAAGAGCACTTTTAGAAGCTATGAAATGATGATTGATAGAACTCCCACCTACAAGGTTCAGGCCGAAACGCGGCCCCTTGACCATAATGTAGGAATGGCGTGAACAAGATTTTAGAGGCGCAGATGAGGCAGAGGCGGAGGAGGACCTCGTAGAGGTCACAGATAGTTGATTTTCTAGAATTGTGGAGGGCCAAGAACTATGTCTGTGATTGCACCAATCCAACGCGCTTGTCGTGCAAGTATTGCACACTATTTGATCATGAGACGGAAGATTGTCCTATACTGATTGCTAGGATATGCAACAAAGGAGCACTACCACTTCCCCTGACTCAAAACCTGCAAATGTTGAGGTATGAGCCACGCGAGGAAGATCCAAATGTAAATATTGTGCTTTGAAGTGGAATCGCGATGGGAGATGAAAAGAAAAACAACCGGAAGGCAATACATGGGTTTGTAAAGCCCCGACGAAGGAAGTTGAGTTTGATTTAGAGCGCACTCGGGAAACCTTCATGGAAGCTAAGAAGAGCTTTTCTGATGCCTCCACTTCAGGAAGCAAAGATAAACCAGAGCTGGAAATGGACCCATCTATGCTCACAACTTTCCTGGAAACTTGTATGAAGTTATTGCGCGACAGTAAGACTATGAAAGGATTACAGGAGCTCATCAACAGATGTGTTGGGACCGCGTCGGGTGAACCATGCGTAGTCCGCAAGATCAGAAAACATAAGACAAGGATAGGACGAGAAATGAGACTCACTACGCAGATCAGAGAATACAAAATGGATCAAGTCATCCTGGATTTGGGATCAGCTGCGAATGTTCTACCGAAACAGACATGGGAGCGAATGGGGTGACTTGCACTACAATTGTCTCCAATTCAGCTAAGGATGGAGAATCAATACAAAATAATACCCATGGGGCGATTGTAGGGAAGAACTATGGATATTGAGGGAGCAAGCGTGCTGGCAGATTTCGAAGTGATAGAGATTGTTGATGACAGCAATCCCTACCCCACAATCATGGGAATTGACTGGGCTACCGGTATGAATGGGGTAATTAATCTGAAGAAGTGAAAAATGATCTTTGAGAAGAAGTCATTGTGCGTAATTATACCCCTGGACCCTACTGAAGGATCGCATTATACAAAGCCGGTCCACGACTATGAAAGTGATGATGATTTGGACTGCATCTACAAGATAACAGCGTGAGACCAAGACTGGGTAAATCCCACCGCGGATGGGCGGATTACATGCGAAATATCCTGCACTTCGAACTTCGAAGAAGAGATAGAACACTGGCAAAATCGGTTACATGAAGTAACTACGATGAATTGCAATATGATGACTAGGTCGCTGCGCTGCATGTCGACAGAAGTAAGAGATCTGCCTACTTATGATAGTCTAGATGAGGTAGATACCTTCTTGGATGCATTTGAAAGGGAGGTGTCAGAAGAGCAACGCTTCCAGGCCTTGGACTGGCTATTGCGCGCTATGCCCGCGAGATGGTGGGGTACACACAAAGGGAGTTTTGATGATTGGCGCGAATGTAGGAGAATGATGCGAACATGATTTGGGAAACCTAAGATGCAACTGACATACAAGTATGATGGGCAGGATGATCACGTGCGCATCTGGCCAAGTGGACACAGGCTTATGGAGAAGAGTCCCAACCTGCACAGAGGCGCATGTACTCATGCAAATAACTGGTCAATAAGCATGTGTTGGGGGGGGGGGGGGGGGGGGGGCGAACTTGCAGATGGCTCTTAATGTTGGGAATGCATTATGCAGGAAGAGAAACTGTGTAGAAGATTATACGCGCAAAATTGTTCAACAAAGTACTGGAAACCACGCTAACCAAGGTATGCAATGCACATCAAAGTGATTGGGACCTATGCATACTAGCAGTGTTATGGGCTTATCGAACGACTTACAAAAAACTGACAGGACAAACAACCTTTAGGCTGGTCTATGGAGTGGAAGCCGTAATGCCTATGGAATACATCATGCGTAGTCTGCACATAGAAGTGCTCACAGGTATGACGGATCGTGGAGCCCTATGGGAGAGGCTGGATGAGCTCGAAGAAGAATGATTCTTGGCTGGATTTCACCAACAGGTCCAAAAGCAGCGCGAAAAGGCATGGCACAATCGACATATTAAGATGTGCACCTTTAAGGTGAATGATTTAGTGTTGTTGTATGATAGTAAGTTTGATAAATTCCTAGCAAAACTCAAAATGCATTGGTTGGGGCCGTATGTTATTAAGGAGATTACCGACAGTGGCGTGGTCCAGGTGGTTAAGTTGAATGGAGATCCCTTCCCAGGAAAAGTGAATGGCAGTCGTTTGAAGCCATACATAGGTGGCCTAGCCATCTAACTAGCTGACAGAAGCACAGTCTTAGTGCTCCAGGCAGCTGAAAGGAGGCACGAGACTATAAACTATGCCCGGGAACTACGCGATGACAAGACTGTGTGCAATAGCGAAGTGTCACATGGTCCGCGACAGCGCGAGGACAGCTGCGCTGGTGCATGGGTCGGCCGAAAAGTGACCATTAAAGTCACTATTCGCGTTTTGATGATTGGTTTCAGGGCAAATGGAGTGGGCGACAAGAATTTAAGGTGAACTTTATGGATTAGATTCTTGGAAATATGTCGCCAATCTAGCATTAATGAAATGAATGTGGGTAGAATGGTCGAATTCAAATTCAAAAGGCGCTATAAATTACAAGTGGATATCCAAAAAACAACACTTGGAAATTTGAGAAATGAGTTGTTGTGCGCTCAAGTATTCATGAACCGAGACTTATTCGATTCTCTGAAAGCAAACTCATTGTTTGAACAATTACCAGAGACACTCAAAGAACTGCGGAATAACACTATGTCAACACCCGAAGAATCCTTGTACACAGGAGTAATGATAGTTGAGGAAGCCGCGCGGGAAATTGCGGAAGTGGAAGCCCCAGAGAGCGCCGAAATAATTGCTCAGGTCCCTAAATCACCACGCACTCCGAGACCTAAAAAGGATAAGCAAGCGATGATCCCAGTGTGCATGTCACCCAGAAATCCACTAAGGACCAAGCTCACATTGGAGGAAAAGGGGAAGGCCATTAATTTGGAGGTTGATGAGGAGGAAGAGTTTGAGGAAATCCTGGTGGAGGAGGAGGATGTGGAGATGGAAGTTGAAACCCACGGTGCGGACCCTATCACTAGGCTATCGGAATATGTTCCTCCACACAAGGGTAAAGCTAAGGTGCCCAAGGATATAGATGAGAGCAAGAGCTCTCCACAAACCCCGCTTCTCCCAGATGATATTATTTTTGAAGGAGCGCACTTGGGATGGGTTCCCATGTTGAAATTTGAAGATTGGGACCTCGTAGACCATGAGAAGTTCCTGCACTTAGGGACTGTGAAGCTAATGCTCCAGAATATGGACGTGCTGGGTGGAATGGTTGAACTAGAGCCGCTCAATTGGGTTAGAGGTGTAGAAAAATCTAGGTTGCTAAACCTGCTCTGGGTGCCGCATTACGATCGCGCCCTCGCTAAACCTGCTTTGGGTGCTGCATTACTGCTGCGTGGATGAGGTGCTCGCGCCAGTGGTTGTACTAGCGACACAATGCGCAGAAGGGGTCTAGTTCAACTGGGAAAACTATTTATGCAGTGAGTTCCTTACGAATTGTCATGAGGCACAAGAGTAGGGCAAAACATTTCATTATGCATGGATCTTGTTGTCGATAATACTAGTGGCATGGGAGTTGCCTGAAGATAGCCAGTTCCTATCGATCGCGCAGGAACACCCAAAGGTAATGAAGTATGCTTCACTGTGGGTAACCATGGACGCACAGAGGATAAGGGAGAGTAAGATATTTTGGGTGCTAATGGAGATGAACATTAGGATGGGGATCAATCACAAACCACGGTTATCACCCACTGTCTACAATAGTTTGCAGAGCTTTGTGGAGTTCAAAGCCAACTTCCACCATGTCTTCATCAGGGCATGAAAGGACCCTATGAAGATGTAGCATGAGTTACCATACTTAGCGACCAACGATGTAATTTTCGCGGTCCTTAAGTCTTGGCTGCTAGAGTGGCATGCTCCAGCTGACTCCGTGGTGGAAGTAGAGATGTTCGTCACGTAGTGGAAGAAGGAAGGGACAAAACTGCGAATGGCGCAGATGGCAGAAAAGCGCAGGAAAGAAGAAGTAGTGGCTAAGGCCCAAGCAGTGCGCAACATCGTGAAGTTGGCCGAGAAACAACAGAAAATGGCAGATGATGAGTGCGAAGGACAGAAGTCACCTTCGACCGAACCAGAGATCGATACAGAACAAGGTGGCGTGGACCCATAGATGATGTCCACCGAGCTAAAACTTCAGTGACCATGAGAGCAAGTAGGGCCACGAAAGAAAACGAAGGCCTTGAAGACATCTTTGAACCCTATCACCCTTATTGAAGGGGACTTACATGATATCAGCGCAACGGTGAGGGATGTCACCGCAGAGGCCCTTCAGCTGTTTGAGGAACAACGCCAGTTAGTATTGGGGGCTCTTCGGACACAAATACAGAAGTTTCAGGTGCGCACTCCATAGGCTGGCACAATGTCCACCAGCCTCACAGTCGACACTTTAGTTGACAAGGAAATGTTGCACGCCAGGATGACCAAAACAATAGTGCTGCCAAATGGAGCACTCATTACAAAGAATGAGGTCGATAGGCCTATGGTCAGCAGTTTGAAAGGGGTCGGGTTAAACATGGCTGTGCTCCCTCAGGAAACGCTCTATCTCTTACAGGATGGAGTCACTGTAGAAATTTGGGCCAGGGAGGGTCGCACTCTATAAGTATTGAGCGAGCAACGCATCAACATTGAGCAGTTATGCCCACAGTGCAACGAGGCTGTAGAGCAGAACAAACAAATCATGCAGGTTGTGGAGGAAGCCTACCAAATGGTCCCAGAGTTGGCCATTCAAGCAAGGGAATTGGTGGAGGCGCGCGTCTGAAAGTTAGCCACAGGGGTGCGTGATGCAAGAGCAGAAATCGTCAGGGTTCAGCTGGAGTTGAACCTTCAGATAGTAGAGCTACAGTTGAAGGCTTAGCCTTCAACTCCACCGGAGGTCAGAGAACAATGTACCACCACGATCACAACAACAATGGCGGTGGTTGACAGTGCAGTCATAGACTGCATGAAGCTGTTCGAGCAGTCATTCGAGGTCCTCACTACCTTGCAAGAGGACCCGAACATAGAGTGCCGAGAGACAGACGCGTGCGAGCTGCATCATAAGTACGATGAGGTAAAAGGGACTGCGCAGACAATTTCCCTTACACAGAGGCTTGTGAGGATGCAATAGGCCAAGGCACTCAAGGAACAAGTGGATGTCGCTCAACATAAAGAGGTAGTTTTGAAAGCACGCCTATAGCCGTGGATCAACGAGGCTTATACCATTACAACCTTCATTGAAGCAAAACTCGTGCAACTGCAAGAAACTTAGGAGCGGATTCAAGGCAGCAGTTCAGTGACAGAGGTCACCAAACAGTGCATGGAGGAAGTCTAGCAGGTAGCCGGTCAATGCACTGTCGAACTTGCAGCGATCCAAACTGAGTTGGGAGGGCAACGCACTAAGATCCCGCACCTACAGAGTGACTCAAGGGTGAGTCACGATGTTTGTGTTGGGGGCCTGTTGGGCACGGGATCCCCCAAGGGAAGTTTTTGGGCTTAGACCCCATATTTTGGTTTAACTTTGTAATTCCAATGTAAAGACTCTGCATTTTGTGGGCGCGGAGCATGTAGTTGTTAAAGAGTCATAGGGTTGTCCGCCCTCATTTTGATAATGTAATGTCGGCTATAGAAGATCTATCCATGGCCCGCGAACCATGGGATTTTATAAATAGAGCGAAGCTCTAAGTAGTTAAAACAATCAATCAGTCTAAGGAATGAAGATGTATGCAAGATAGCTCTAAAGTGTAAGTCTAAGTTTTGGGTTGTAGCATAGGTAGAGGCTCTGCAGTTGAGTGCGCAAAGGCCTAGAAGTCCACAGCTGAGTACACAGACCCCTGCAGCTGAGTGCGCAGGGTGAGTCGAGTCTATAATCATCTGGAAGTATTAATAAAGAGAAGTTTCTATCAATTATGTGTCTTTATTTCCTGTTTGTGCATCTGTTATATTGGGTATGAATTTCACATCTAATGTTATATGATGCGCGAATGTGTATAACTGTATTGGTGAAGTGAACACAAGTTAGAATATTTGGTTATGTGAAGATAATTAAGATCTGTTAATAAGATAAGTAAGATACTTAGCTTAGTTTGGGGAAATATCACAGTTCGCTGCCTTAGCAGCGAAAGGACTTCAGCCCCTGGTTAGGGATGCACGAAGGCTGATTGTAACAGATCGCGAAGGCACTGAAGGGTGAAACAGAGTGCGAAGCAACCTGCGTGAAGGTATGTATAATTGGAGTAAACCGACATCACAACCATCTCAAGGGTGCGGAAAATTGGTTCCAGCATCCCCCCATACCGCTTCGAGTGAGACTTCAGTCCGTGCTCCGCAGGCTAATGCCGAAAGGGCCAGTAATGTAGGGATTTGTTTGGCTAACTAACTCTAAACTTGGGTTCGCCCCCCATAAGCCAACAATAACAAAATGGAACTAAGAAAAATTCATATCCAAAAAAAAATACATAAACAGTGAGGTTCTAGATCGCCTCTAGAGTCCAAGAAAAAACATGCCACTCATCTATATGCCATGTAAGGGCGAATACAGAAAAATGGCACAAAGTGCAATACAAATATGAAACAATATACATAAACAATGATGCTCTAAGTGTCCTCTAGAGTCCAAAACACAACATGCTACAAGCTACTACATCAATTTTTTTTAGGGTTTCAGGGGGTTAAGGGGTTTCAAGGTTTTGTAAAAATTGCTTCATCCTCTAGATTTTGTTGCGGCCACACCCAGACTAGTTTGGTGCAGAACCAAAACTAGTCAATCTGACAAGATTGGTTTCCAAACTAGTCCTTTTAGTATGGGAAAGTTCATCAAACCATTTTAAGGGTTAGTTTAAAGGGTTCTACTGTAAAAATGATACCAAGTTACATGATATCAAAATCCTTTTCTAAGGTTTACCAAATGGGAAACCAAACCAACAACAAAACTTAATGCCATTTTCCCCAAATGTCCATATACTAACCAAATACACAGAAAAAGGTCTACTAACAAAGACTTCATTATGCAAGACATTATGCCACAGTACTAGTAAATTCCAGGTGAAATAAACAAACCAAGACCTTAAATGAGAAAGTTCGTGAGCTTGCCAACAGTGCCACATCAAACCTTAATCAGGACTCCCATGATGGATGCATAGGAGAAGGCGATGGAAGCAATCAAAAGCATAAGCAAGCGTTTGGGAGCATGTTTCTTAATAAGATCAAAAAAGGGGATCTACAAATCAAGAATTGAAGAAATTCGAGCCAATGCCTCTGTAAAGAAATCTGCCACACATACCACAGTTTATGCACTAGAATGCTACGTAATATATTTTTGTGGTTAGATGAATGAGCAAGAGGAAGGATTTTCCTCAGTATGAAGACATGTATGAGTTAGCTACCTATGTTCGCATCTAAAAGGCCTTTAGGTTCAACAATGCCTTAACAAGAATAAAAGGCAATAGATTCAGGTTATGGGATTCAATCGGCAATAGAGTGCCCCTTCATCGGGAGAATAAGGAAAGCCTAAGTTCATGGATTGCTGGAAGAAGCCATTGTCATCCTCCTAGAGAAAATCATAGATAGTTTCTATGGATTAAGGCCATTATTTTGATGTAAAGAGGAAACATGATGTACTTTGTAGATTTATGAATGGATCAATTTGTTAATTGAAGCAAACCCAGAGATGTAGCCCATATGAGCGAACTTTGTTCTCAATTGGCTAAATATTACCTATGTCATTTTAGTTCTTTTAAATTTTAGTCTTTAAATGCTAATTTTAAACATGAACCTTTAGCACTAATTTTAGATCAATGAGTAAGAGGTTGACAAGTCCAAACATCTTCAAAGTCCTCCATGTAAAATTCCCAACATGTTCGAAGTTCATACCTTAGTTATTTTCAACACGGTTGAGTAAGTGAAATATAAAGTTTGAAATCAAATGAGAAGGAACTCGATTTACCAGGTTAATAACTTGAAATCAAAGTCATATTTAAAAGTGGGAAAAAGGCCTTTATCCTGTCCATACGCAAAATCAGAGGGCCTAAAGCAAATTGTTGTTGCTCAATTTGGAACAAGGAAAAGCACTAGGCTAGAAAAATATTGTTTTTGTATCATTGCTTGTTGAAGACATAATTGGCCTTTAGTTTTTTTTTGTTTTCTCCGAGGCTCATTGGACGAATAAAACACTGGGTGATGCCATCTCGCGTTTTTGTTTTTGTTTTTTTTGTTTTTGTTTTTTTTTTGTTTTGTTTTTTGTTTTTTGTTTTTTGTTTTTTTTTTTTTGTTTTGTTTTGTTTTGTTTTGTTTTGTTTTGTTTTTTTTGTTTTGTTTTGTTTTGTTTTGTTTTTTTTTTTTTATAACTTTAGATTTCAAATTATTCTGAAGAGTATTCACTGATTGATTAGAAATGGTAGCCATAAAACAATGATATATTTAGGTATTCAATACAAGTCTTATTTCCAAGAACAACTTATATATATCCTCCTTATCTAAGGCAAGTTCAAGATGTTTTTCCATGGCTGTGTTAATCTGAAAAATATTGGTCATTATTTTATATTATTAATCAACATTAAAGGAGGAAAATGCAAGCAACAAACAGAATGAACAAATGGTTGGAGTTATTCCTGTGTAGTGGTAGAATAATTGTTAACGTGACAACAATTGCACAGAAATGCTATTGCAAGAGGGTGTTTTGTAGGTAGTTTCAACATTACAGTTCATCAAACAACATCATTTCAACCAGTAAAATTTTGTTGTGTACAACTACTTCAGCCTTGAAAAGGTTTCAGAACTTCCACCTTGGCCATCCTATAATAAGGAGAATGCTACAATATATTGCTACTAACTTTTGAAGGGTTCTATCAGTGTCACAGAGGGGTAATACAAATATTCCATGATGATTTCCAACACTTTTTGAAATAAAAATAGAGAATGTTTGGCAACAAAATTTATGCCAATCCTCCACTCTCAATTCTGGTATGATATAGATGGTCATGAAAACATGGAAGCTGCAAATTTATACATTGTTGATTTTTCCAAAACATATGACCAGAGTTCCTTTGGTCAATGTCCCGTTGTCTTCTATAGGGTGTTTGATGGACATGGACTAAAAGCTACGACCTATTTTGTTAATGACAATCTATATAGGTTCATCGTAGAGAATCTTGATTTTCCTTTAGCATTTGAGAAAGAAATTAGATTTTTTTTACAAAGACAGATAAACATTTGCTAAGGCGTGTTTACTTCAAAATTTTCTCTCATCAAGTACAAAAACCCTAAATATAATGGTTTATGGGAGCACTCGACTGGTTGTAAATGTTGGAGACTGTCAATCTGTGTTGCCTAGGCATGGACAAGGTGTAGAAATGTCAAGGGATCACAGGCCTTGTTGCACAAGGCAAAGAAAACATATTCAAGGATTAGGGGATGTGGATGATGTTTAGTTGAATTTTCAGTTAAATGTCACAAGGGTTTTGGGTGATTGGCATACAAGGGAAAGATCTTACTGTTGGTGGTAGGCATTTGAGTGTAGAGCCTGAGGTAAAGAAAACAAAATTGTCAAAAGATGATGAATTTCTTTTCATGTATCTAGGATGTTTTACAAGACACAATGCAGTTGAGTTCTCCAAGCATAAGCAACAAGAACAAAATGATCTGAAAACATGCTGCAAAGATCTTATTGATGAAGTTATAAAAAGTAAAATTGTGGACAATTTTACTATGTTAATAGTTTGCTTCCATTCTAAGCCTCCCCCCAATATCATTATCAATAGACCACAAATTTTGAAAAAGTATTTCTATAGAAGATTTGTACAACCTGCAAGGCTTTTCTGATAGCTTCCGTGAACACCATTATTAGGGTTTGATGTAAATCTAATAAATAAAGGAGAGTGCACTAAATAATCTAATAATGAATTGTTGTTATTCATGTATAATTCATACCACAAGTATTGTGGTTTCATCAATGTCGAAAAAATCAGACCCAATGCAAAATCCTGCTGAAGAGGAAGTTCGAGGGGAAACTGTTCAGAGGAATATCAATCAACATCAAGGACATGCACCTGCCAAAATCAATCCTCTCAGAGGTAGAGATCAAATCAAGGCCAAACCTCTACATCAACTGCTCAGGAAATAAAAACTACAAGCTCAGTTGATCACTATGACATCTTCTCCCACAAGGATTCCAAACCTTCCCAATAGTTTATTGATTCCAAATTTAAACACATCTGGTGGAAAAGTAAACAAAGGGAAAAGCAAAATATATAGATGGAACAACAATGCTTAGAAAATACAACTCATTTCTAGAATTTTGCAATTTCCAGACTTTTCAAATTGGAGCCCCTTCAAGTATCTGGGAATGCTAATAACATTAGGCCACCCATCATCTATTGTTTATTGAGCAAGATTAAAAATAAAATGTCTGCCTGCAATTCTCAGTGGTTAAACCTGACTAGTAGAGTAGTGCTCATAAAATATTTCCTATCCTCTCTTCCTCTATATCAATGCTCAACTCTATCACAAAGAGATAAAAAAGTTTTAGTCTCAAAGCAGAAAATATAACTCTAAAAGGTTTCATCATTTAACCTAGAACATGATCCAAACTCTGAAGGACAATATCAGGCTAGAAATTAAGGACCCTTCTCTCATGAATATTTCCATTGGTGTAAACATCCTCCCGTGGCTTATCTTTGGGACCTACAAATGGTGGAAAGCAATAATAGTCACAAAAATATGTTTTCCCCAGCAGAAAAAGGTCCTGGAATCCTGATAAGCCTCTCCTAGAGGAGAAAGGGTCTCCAATCTTATGATTGTAGAGCATCAGGCCCCCTATTATAATCCAATCTTAAATGGATTCCAGGTAATAGAAAAATAATAAAAATATGGGAGGATGGTGTAATGGGGAGAACCATTGCTTAAGAACAAACATGAGTTAATGGAATTAAGAAATCAAATGATGGCTTAGGGAATCAAAACTATTTGTGATCTCTCAATATGGGATGAAGAAGATGAAGGCATATGGTTGGATGGAGAACTATGTCTCCTCCAGATAAACTTCCCCCTCAACTGGTTGTTTTCCAAATGCAATTGAATATTATAGATCATGTAGACAAACTCACTCTTGAAAGCTATGGATGGGGTAAAATGTACTGAATACACAGTAAAACTGGGTTACATTGCTCTAATTTCATAGATGTTGTTGCCTCCATGTACCAAGATACAAAATTACATATAGAAAAATGATGGTTTGCCAAAGGTGAATATTTTCAACCGGACCATAGTTCATAACTGACTATTGATAATAGAGAATTTATGAAACATGATATCCAAGGCCTCTCTAGATTTGTCTTGCATAAAAATTTGGAAGAGAATCAAAGATATTTCGTTGATTGCGACTTCACCATTCAAATTAGGCATTATGCTTTTGAAGAGATTGATAGCAGGAAGGAAGTACCTTCAACATGGGCAGATATGTTCATATTTAGGAATCAAACATAATTTTCTCAACCATTTTCGTTGAAGAAGTTGATAAGTAAACGAAACCTCATCAAACTAGCTAAAGTATCTATTGAACTTGAAATTCAAACACTCAACTCTGCAATTTTTTCACAACATTCAAATGCATAATATATAATTCAGTACCAATGTGCACTTTATCCCAAGGATGACATTGTATCTTGTCTTTGGGTCCTCATTGATCCAAGAGCTCACAGTTTCTGCACATAACCATAGCTTCACATCCTAGAGCCTATCATTATCCTTGTTAGAGATGCAGTTTCCTTAGATTAAGTTGATTTTGTTAACTTTACATATTTACTTTGAACTCATTAATCACCTTTGACAAAGTCTAATAGCCATTTTATTGTTACTTTGATCCAAATTGGATCCTCACCAAACTTTGTAATATGCACCTAGTTGTTTTACTTCTGTAAATTTTGTAAACATGTCCCATTTTATTTTACTTTGTCTTGGTTAGCGAATTGGAAGTGGTAATGAACCATTGTGATAGTTGACCTTCCAAAAGCATCCCATTAAAATGAAGGCTATAGCGAGAACATCAACAAGGGGGCTGCAAGGAGAACTTGGGAAGTTTTTAGAGATGAGAGCTCAAAGAGTTGATCCTGGTTGAAGATTGGTGGACAGAGTAAAGAAGCTTATCCATGATGAGTGAAGGTGTCTTTGAGCGATGGCCATCTAATTTTATTAAGTGAATAACAAAGCATGAAATTTCTCGGCATGCATAGATCACTCTTAGTAATGAATTTAACGAGCATAATGAATTCCATAAATCTAGCTTTCCTGGTTGGGTTTCTAGGGTCACTTCTTCATGTCACCTTGATTCAATGTTGTGTGAAAGAGCATACTATGTCAATGTTTCAGTTTGGGAAGTGTTTCTTTTTCCAGGTCACAGTCTACAACAATGTATGGCTCATTGATTAGTGCTAAGCCAAAGTTCCTTTATATTGAAGAGTGAGTCTGTATTTGTACACTTGTGACAATATATGGAAAAGAGAGCACTAATGTACCCTAGAGCATGATATTCTCCAAAAGTCTTCCAATATGTTTCCCAAAAGCCTCGAATTTTGGTGCACACAACCCCAAATGGTTTCCAACGTGGGTACAAGGGTTCCCAACTTCCATACTCATCCCCCTAGAAGTAGACACTCCACAAAAATCAGCTAGGATCATTTCAAAATTTCCTTCCAAAGTGGGTGCAATTTTCCCCAATAAATGTTATTGTTCCCCCATCAATGGTGCATCCTTTAGCTCCAAGTATCTTCTAATAACGACATAGATCCTTCAAAAATGATTTTTAAAATGTCGTATTTGTCATCCAAAGCCCTCCACATTGGGATTCAAATCCCAACAATATCAACTCCATATAAGCAAAAGGTTTTTACCTTCAAATCCTCCATATAACACCAACCTTGCGTGTGGACAAACACACATTAAAGCGCCTAATTAAAAGGGGGAGTAGAGCCTCCAAACCATTGGGACAAACCCCTATTCAAGCATACAATGACAAGTTGGCCCTCCAAAATTTTCAAATTTAAGTCAATATTGATGGGTTGGCCCTATCTAAATTCATTCTAGCGCTCAAGGCTCAAATGCCTCTATATATATGTGTGTGTATGTGTGTGTGTGTGTGTGCACTCGTTGAATTTTGGTAGCATCAGAGGTGCTCTAGTCATGGAAATTGGTGGAGAGGCTAAAGCACATAAGATATCGAAAACCCAAAAATCGTTTGGAGAAATTCTACCAGGATGAGGAGATATTAAAATAATTAATATTTTTAATGGGGTCCTAAGTATAAACTTAGGAAAATTAAAATATTAATGTGTATTAATATAATTTTGGGTTAGAAGGTTCAAAGAGACGAGGATCAAGCCAAATATAATCTTAGCTATGAATTAGGGACTTAATCTCCGTCTTTGAAGACTCAACAGGAAAAGTATAAGAGGAGTCTTGAGGGTCAGTTGGAGATACACCATATTGATCAGTTAGTTCGATTTTCTGGAGTGGGGTTGACTAAGAGAATCGAACCAGTGATCTGTTGCAGCGAGGGGCAGTTTTGCAGAAGGTTGAGAATACATAACAGAGAGTCAGAAATAGTACTAGAGAGATAGCACAGAGCCTAGGAAGGTTGACAAAGAGGAAGCTAGGACTAACACAGAGGATGAGGAGGCTAGCGTGAGTACTGCATAGGGCTAGAGGGCTGACACAAAGAGCCAAGTCGCTGATGCAGAGGTAGCAATAGTTGTACAAAGGCTAGCAGAGCTAAAGTAGGGCTAAGAGGCAGCACTGGTGATTTTCGTGGGGCAGACTGAGTGCTGGTGTTATGACACGCAAATCATGTTATTGTGTGCGTGAAATTTTGTGTCTTTCCTCCTCTGCCTTTCTTGCCAGCTATACTAGCTAGAATTACCCACTGGTGGTCCTTAAAGGAGTAACCTTTCACTCCTACCAAATTCCTCTAGATCTTGGGTTAGTACCCTATTTCCTTATTTCCAAGAGAATCTAGCTCTTAACCAAACAAAAAAAGTTTTAGAGCATACTCTATGCCCACACACACACACACGTATAAAAACTTGACATAATATTATAGTTTTCAGTCAAAGATTTGAATTTGATTCATCTCTAAGCATAGTATGATATGATTGGTTAATAATAATCATATGACATGGAAAATTATGATGATATTTTGATACAAACGAAAATTCCTTACATGTATGTGTGATAATGAAAACATAATGATGTGATAATAACATTGTCAATCTTAATTAATTGTAGATTTCCATAGTTGTTCATGTTGTGGAAAATTTTCGGAAATTGCTTTATAAGACATGTTGGGTGGACACTCAACCCATCATGAAGAACCAAAAAAGACATTGATATCAAATGTGTGATGAAGAGAGCCTTAAGTAGAGAAGCATTCAAAGTAGCCATTAATAAATTAAAGAAGAATGCAAAGTAATAGTTAATGAATTTTAATAAATTGAGGAATTCAAAGAAGCTCTTAAATAATAATAATAAATTAAAAGGGTAGTTGTTAAAGGTAAAAGGTTAAGGAGTTGTCATTCAGTGTGACGTTTTGGAGTTTCTAGTGGATTTTTGGCCATAATCTAGCGAAAAAATTGTGGTCAAATCTTGATTTGTGCAATTGTTTAAACTCATATTTTTACTACATATGTGGATTCAACACGCTCAAAAACCTTTGGGGCACTTCGATTTTGAAGAGTTCACCCATCAAAATTGTGATTTCAAAGAATCCCTGTCGAATTCTAGGCAAATTAAATTGGAAAATAAACTAGAAAAATTTCTAAAAAGTCGCACTTAAAGACTACTCAAAAGGTTAAGGGATTTCTAAGGACCAATTCAAAAGGGGTTGAAAATATTAAATTATTTAAATTAGATAAAATAAGGGGTAAAAAGGAGGTTTAAGATTGAGTCAATATAGGAAACAAACCAAAAACTAATATTCAATTAATAAGGAGGGAAAAAACTGAAGAATAAAATTGAATTAAAAATATAATCTATCTAAAACTATGAAAACTAAACAAAATTGAAGGATAGAGGAGAAAAATAATGGAGAGAAGGGTAGAAAGGAAGGAATATTAAAGTAATGAGGACAAGAAATTAGAATATATATATATATATATATATATAGAGAGAGAGAGAGAGAGAGAGAGAGAGAGAGAGAGAGAGAGAGAGAGAGAGAGAGGGATTAAAAGGATAAAAGATAGAGAGATAGAAATAAAGGATAGGAGAAAATAAGAGGGGAGAACGATATTGAGGTGTAGGGCGGGTGGGGGAGGGGTTGGGAGGGGCGGATAGGCATATCAAGAAGTGAGATTTTGGATAGCTAGTTTCCATGAATGACTTAGATTATAGCCATCTTCCCTGCTAAAGTTGTTATGTTGTTTTTCAAACTCAAGAGCCTCTCCAGTGATTCATGAGTTATAAAAAGGGATACAGGAAAGGATTTTGGATTTATAAAAACAAATAAGGTGTTTATAATTAAAAGAGTGCTCAACTATGGTGGAATTTGATTACCAGATATGGTGGGTATCAACTATATGCTCTTTAAGGTAGGCTTTGAAGGGGCAACCAATCTAGCCAATGTAAGACTTTCAGATTGAACAAAGAATTTGGTAAACCCTATAACTTAGCATGGGGTTAGAATTATATTTAGGTGACTGGAATATCTACTTAAGAGTTTTATGGGGTTTAAAAATGGTTTTAATGTTCTTTCTTGAAACATCTTAGTAATGAGATTGGTTGTACCATTTATGTAGGGAAGAGAAACCTGGCCCTAAGAGGAGGGGAAACATAAAAGTTGGAATTAGTTTTAGTGATGGCTTGAAATTATTTATTCCTATGAGATGAGGTATAACCATTGGATTTGAAAGCTTGGAAGGTGGGCTCTTTCCAAGGGAAGGAATTGGGGAGGAAATATTTTAAGGGCTCGATAGATAAAAGTTTTTAAAACAATTAATTTTGGTATGGATGGTGGTGAGAATGACCATGAAGATAACGATTAGTGTGGGTATTTTTTCTATAGATTTTATGGGTTAGAGATCCATCAAGTTTTTAGGTAATAAGGACATCTAAGAACGAAAGTGATTTATCGGATTCAATTTCCATGGTGAATTGAATGCAAGGAGATATGCTATTGATATGGGAGGCAAAGGCATTAAGTGTTGGTAATACATGTTACCAAATGACAAATGCCTCATCTATAAATCAGAAATAACACTTTGACATTTGATGCCAAGAATCAAGAGGTTTAGTTTCAAAGTATTTGATGAAGATGTTAGCTAGTATTGAAGATAGGATGAGCTCAACATGGTACCTTCAGTTTGCACATAAATGGTTTCTTTGAAAGAGAAGAAAGTAGACAAGAGGAAAATTTGAACAAGGCCATGTGTTTCAGAATATGCAAGCTTTGATACCATATCGAGGGCTTCATGAACTTATATTTTAGTAAAATGAGACACAACATTGAAGCTACCTAAAATATCTTGTTCATCAACATGAATGTCCTTGGTTTTGAGAATGAAATCATCTAAATCCTTAATATAATATGAGGTTGATCCCATGAAGTGTTCAAGATTTTAGGCTACATATCAACCAAGAGCATGGGTAGGTGCTTTAATGGCACTAATGATAGGCCTAAGAGGAATGCCAAGTTTGTGAATTTATGGTTATCCATAGATTTTAGGGGTTTGGGGGGTATGGGGAATAAGACGTTGTTGAATGGTAGCATCTAAGGAGGAATATCTAATAAATTTAGAAATTGGTTGTGTTATGCAATTAATTAGGTTTTGGGGAAGGATTTTATAGGAAGAAGAAGAAATAATATCAAGTAATTTAGATTCATAATTAATAGTGTTAATAATGATTGTAGCATTGCCTTTATTTTCCTTGAGGATAAGAATATCAGTGTTATTATTAAAGCACTTAATTTCGTGAATTTCATATTTGGATAAATTAGATTTAGGGGGTTTAACTCGATTGAGAACTCTACCACAATATTTCTGAATTTCTTCCACTGTATGAGAAGGAATGTTTTGGCAAGCCAACTCAATAGAGAAAATAATATCTTCTTTAGGGATCCAGTGAGGGGCTAACGAAAGAATGACCCCTTCTCTAGGAGATGGAGGGATAAGAAATCAATATCAAATGAATAGATATTCACAACGAAGAAGGGCCTAGAGTGGTAGGGGGATGGAATCATGGGTTTCAGAAAAGAGAAAGGGGAAGGTATAGAATTTGGGGAAGAAATAGATTTATGGGGATGGTAATTTTCAATTAGATTATTAATTTTGTCATTACCTATTTGATTATTAATTTTATCGTTACTATGTTAATCATTATAAATTTGATTTTAAAAAAGTTGATTATTGTTTATATTTTGCTTAGTTTAATTATTAACTTTATTTTTATTAATTTGATTAACATTTTGATTCTCATAATTTAGATATCATGATTCTTGTTAAAGTGGTTATTATTATCCAAAATACTTGATCTATTCATTAGAGAAGGGGAAGAACGAGATGGATTAGAAGCATTGTTATTATTAGTATTAATTAAATTAGAAGAATATATGTTATTGGTATATTTAATCTTAGGATTGAGTAAATAGGAGGAAATAACTTTAATATTAGAATTAAAAGTGAAATTTTGATTTAAAGAATTAGGTACCAGGAAGCGAGATGATGTCATTGACATGTTAGGGTTTCCCGAGATTGATGATACATTGTCCAATGGAAGCCAGAAGGTAAAGGACATGCCAAGGGCCAAGTTTGGTCAAGATTATTTAGACAAAGAGGAAACCAGAATCGAGTCTGTAGAGGAATGATGTGCTTTTACATTGCAGGAGAAAACAAGATCGAATTATAATCCACTTGAGTAGCTTGTGGAATAACCAGAGGAAGAAAACAAGTTGTTAATTGTGTTGGTGTACATGCACATTAGTTAGCATTAATTAACTTTAGTGCTTGCATGTGTTGTTCTCTTAGCTTTAGTTAGTTAACTCTAGTGCTTGCATGTGGTGTACCTGCACATTAACATAACATAAAGTTCACTTCACTTTAGTTAGCCTTAGTGCTTGCATATAGTTAATCTTAACTTAGTTGCTTTATGTATTGATTCTCTCATCTATATTGAGATATCAAATTCATTATCTTTTCCAGTTTTTCTTTTTCAATTCTTGCAAGTTTATGCAATTATTGTTCATCGAGATCCTTATTGGTGCTCTAATAATTTTGTATGGTATCAGAGTTGTAAGGGCTTGGAGAAGGTGCATGCACTATCTTTTGTAGGTTTTAAAATCAAAGAATTGGAAATTGTGGGAGATTTGATTTGCAAATCAAAATATTATAGAACTGCTACAATTTCCTCTATAGTTGCAAGGTGAAAGAATGGAGTTCCTATCTTAAGCTATTCTCACTCTACATAACTACTTCTAATGGAAGCCAAATATTTTTCTTCACTGCAGAGACAAATGCTTGTATCTAATAGTTATGGATATGGAAGTTGAACCCAATTATTCCATTGACAAATCCAAATAGTTCAACAAGATAGATGAAGGTTTTGGTCTTCTATTGTTCACCATATCTCCAACATTTCTTTGCCATGTGGACACATGCAACGCTTTGAATCAATTATGGACAACCTTGGAGAATTTATTTGGAAAGCAGGATGAGATGCAGACTCGCATTCTTGAAAATGAGCTAAATTCCTTAGATCTAAATAGCTCTGAGAACATTCTATATTTCTTTATGAAAAAGGTTATTTTTAAAAAATAACCTTTTTTTAAA
>APFE031735685.1:0-19222 GCA_000404065.3 Pinus taeda | reverse complement strand
CAATCTCTAAGCTATAAATTGTCATTGGGAGAGAGTGCATTTGTATCTTTCGACATCTTCTGGTTGAAGGTCATGGATTCTTCTAATAGTGAATTTTTTTTCTTTCTTTAGCATTAACATCTTCATCATGCAACAACTCTATTCATTTTGATGATTGTAACATGAATTCTTTCTCTATGAATAGAGAGACAAATTTTCCTCTTAGTCTTAATCCTAAAGATGATGAGAGTAAAATTGATGAAGGGCAACAAAAAGAATTTCCTATGAATAAAGAGTCAATTTTTCCACTTCATCGTAATCGTAAGGATTATGAGAGCACCACTGATGAAGGGGGGAATGAAGAATTTCCAGAGTCAAAGTTTTCACATAGTCCTAATCCTAAGGATTATGAGAGTGCCGCTGATGAAGTGGGGGATGAAGAATTTCCAGAGTCAAATTTTCCACATAGTCCTAATCCTAAGGATTATGAGAGCACCACTAAATGAAGGGGGGGATGAAGAATTTTCAGAGCCAAAGTTTCCACTTTCTCCTAATCTTAAGGGTTATGAGAGCACTATTGATGAAGGGGGAGATGAAGAATTTGCAAAGTCATATTTTCCACATAGTCCTAATCCTAATGATTATGAGAGCAATATTGATGAAAGGGGGGATGAAGAATTTGCAAATTCAAAGTTTCCACATAGTCCTAATCCTAAGGATTATGAAAGCACCAATGATGAAGGGGGGATGAATAATTTGCAAAGTCAAAGTTTCCACATATTCTTAATCTTAAGGATTATGAGAACACCATTGATGAAGGGGGGGATGAAGAATTTGCAGAGTCAAAGTTTCCAGATATTCATAATCTTAAGGATTATGAGATCACCAATAATGAAGGGGAGGGCGAGGATGAACAATTTCTAGTGAATAGAGATTCAAAGTTTCCATTTAATCCTAATCCTAAGGATTGTGAGAGCAACGCTGACGAAGGGGACAATGAATAATTTCCATTAAATAGAAATTCAAGGTTTGTATTTATTCATAATCCCAATGCTTATGGGACAACCACTAATGAATGGGAGGATGCATAATTTCATGCTAATGATAATTTGAGTATGAATAGAGAATCATATTTTCCACTTAGTCATAATCCTAAAGATTATGCGAGCACCAGTGATGAAGGGGAGGATGAAGATTTTCTTGCAAATGATAATTTTAAAAGCACAAATGTGAATACTGCATTTTCTCTAAGTAAGTGTTTCAAAGGTAGTCATGGTGATGACTAATTGAATTCTCCAAGGGAGGTTTTCAAAAGTAGGGATGAAGATGGTGAAGAATTTCGTCCGAGTCAGGATTTCAAAAGCGCAGATGTTGGTAGCAAAGAATTTCCTTCAAGTGAGGATGGTAACGAATATTTTCCAAGAAATGATGGTGATGAGTTTTCTAACTATGTTCGTTAGTATAATATTCCTGATGAAATGCTTCTGCGGAGAACAATGAAATGAGGGGGACGTTGCAAGAAAATATTGTATCTAGGAGCAGGAGTAGGCCTTTTCATATCAATCCAAAATATTCTAGTTATACAAGGGTTTGGACAAAATATCTGACAAGTAGAAGTTCTATCGGTGATCTGATTTCAAGTGAATGTTGTTGAAAGGGTTGCTTGAAACATATGGATTTCAAGTTTGATTTGGAGAAAAGGAAGAAATATTTTTCAATGAATAAAAGAATGCAAAATTCATTTTTACTAGGTTTCATGCAATCTACACTTGCAGGCTATGATTATCATATTGGGAATGTATTGATCTGTAGAAAGGCTTTCAAAATGTTGCATTCAATTGGTAATTTTCATTTGTCAAGAATCCAAGAAAGACTGGAAAAATACCCTACATATTATTCATAAGTACGTTATAAAAGAGAGGTTGAACCATCAACAATTACTGCAATGTCATGAATGAAAGACTTCTTTCCGAAGCATGGAGAGTGTATGACAAATACAGACACAATATATATTCCAAATAATTTCTCAAGACAAGAAATCTACAACTTATACGGAGAATATGCAGAAGGTGTTGAAGGAGATGATAATTTTATTACATATTCATATTTTACAAGGATATGGAAGAATGAACTCAACAATGTTCGTACTCCTAAAAAGACAAGGATGGGGGTTTGCAGTACATGTGCTTCTCTTAGATAAAAAAGGGATAAATTTTAAGAGGCGGAAAGAGGTATGCATTCATAACATTATTTTTAAAAATTGGATAGTTATCAACTATGAAAATATATTTATTAATAGATTTCTTTTATTTTATGTGCAGATTCCATTGTCAAAGCACTTCAAGAGCATTGCAATCAACAAACAAGTAATAGAAAAAAATTGTATAAGCATAGAAAAAAGTGTTATGATAATCCAAATAAGTATTTGGATTTGATAATTGATGGTATGGACCAAAAGAAAACACTTCTACCACATTTTGTCCACGCACTAAAAAATTTACAAGAAGAAAATTTTATTTAGTTTCACTTGGTTGGTTGTATGGTCTTTAATGGGAAGATGTTGCCAAGGGTTTACTTCACAGCTCCAAATATTCATAATGATGCAAATCTTACCATAAATATAATCCATGATGTGCTTTCTCATTGGTCTGGTATTCTTCCTAAAGTTTTGCATCTGCAATTGGAAAACACAAGTCGTGAAAACAAAAATAAAGGTTGGTTTCCTTCTTATTGGGCACACTCATGACCCTATTGATTAGATGTTTAGTCATTTTTCAGTAACATTGAAGAGGAAGAATGTTGGGAGCCTGCCATGATTAATTGAATGTATTAAGAATTCATACATTTTAGAGCCTACTTTTCATGTGTTGGAAGAAACTATTGACATGCGAAGGTTTATTCTGGGATCGCATGGTGAGGAGAAATGCATTGAACAACTTAATGGCATTAGTTTCTAGCATCAATTTTGTATCACAAAAATTGATGTCAAACACTTATATGGGGCAAGAAGTATTCAAATTTTGCAGAATGGGGGCCATCATGAGGTTTAGCACTTTTGAAGTTCATTCCATATCATCCAATATATGCATCAAATATAATATTATTACAATTAATTGTTGAACTCCATATTTCACGAAGGCACAAGACAAAGATGAATTATTTTGAATGCCTGGAAGAAATAAAAAGATGTTAGATCTTAGTCTTTTGTGATCCATAATGTAGCAAGCATGCCTTTCAGATTAATCACATCGGCACTTTGATGGTGCTGATTTAGTTTGGTGGGATTATTTTTTCAAAGATCAAAGTGATATCATTTCAATATCAGGAAATGAATTACACTTTTGAAGACTCCATTTATTTGGCCTCAAAATATGCCAAATAAACAAGAGGAAAGGCACATTGTTAAACAACAACAATATCAAGGCATTATTAATTCTCAACGGGAAGAGGAAAGAGAAATCTATATTGGTTCTAGAAGATCATGTGCACAACGTGAATTCATGGAAGACCTTTACAGGGGTTTTGTGCAGGATGTTAAAGAGGGTTGCATGATAACGGTATTAGCAGATGGAGATCCACTTGGATATCCATTTTGGATTGTGAAGGTTATAAAAGTCATTAAAGAAAATGAAGATATTATAGTTGTTGAGGTACATTGGTATGCCACAAATACCCACCCATTAAATGGTGTGTACAAGCCAAAGATGGTAGTTGATAAACAAATTAGCAAAAAGAGAAAAAGAAAGGGTACAAATATAAATATTCACCGCAAAGACCTCTTAAAATTGGAGGATGTTGACATACTTGTCTATGACTTCAATTTAACAAAGAGAGGAACTCTTCACTTCAAGATCATAGATATTTTGAATAATTTGTTACCAGAAGGAACAATGTTGAGATGGGAGTTCGCTGAACCTAGTCGTAGATCTAGAAGACTATTGAAACTTGAAATGGTGGACATGCATGTTGACTCAGATGAGATTCTAGTTGATGAAAGAGAAGAATATGGGTCATATTCATCTGCATCCAGTAATTCATCTGAAGATGTAGATTTCTATGGTGTGCCAAATACTATGGATGATTTTGAATAAATGTCTAAGACATTTTATGTCAATGATGTTTGCATGGTAACTAGAAATAAATATTTTGACTTCCATATGATCTTACATGAAGTTATGAGTCATCTCTATGTTTGTTGGATTTAATGTTTTAATTAAAAGAAATTCATGTCTTTAGAGATGTTTGCATGGTAACTTGAAATAAATATTTTGACTTCCATATGATCGTACATGAATTTATGGGTCATTTCTATTTTTTTTGGATTATATGATTTAATGTATGTGATATTAACTCTACGAAATTTGATATTTTGATTAAAAGTAAATAAATATTAGAAATTAATGTTGATTTTTAAAATTACATAGTGATACTGCCATGATATTTGTAGGAATTTATAGGGTAAGTTCCTCAGATAGAACACCAAAGGACATCACTCACAAACATATCATAGATCAATACACTAGTATTGCTGACATGGTTAAAACCCTCAAAGAGGGGAACAGTCCATGGCCTAAGCCAACGTGGTCACCTCAGGAAATTTATTAATGTAAAAGAAAGAAAATTTACATAAGCTTCTCTCATGAAGGTTCACGTAACAAGTGACCATCCATGCTCTTTAAATAGAGATCATGGACCAATCGGGTGTTAAGCCACATATAAAGTGTCGGTAATACCGAGGAGAGAATGAACCATTAGATCACTTCATGTCTAGAACATATCGTGACTGTCGGATTGTAAGTTACAAAAAGTACATACTAAAGAAACACATTTTACCTAACTATAAAGTAGACCAAGTTATACTTAATTATTTCCTATGTGTCGAAATATCCTAACATCCCCCCTTAAGAACAACTTTGGATATGATTAAAGGATGTACAAATATGACACAATAGGAGAAGGAAGGAAACATTACAGTCTATCCCCCCTTAGTCACAACTTCCTTAACTCCAACCATAAATCAAAGTTTAGTAAACTTCACCTCTATGAGAGCCTTTGTAAAGATGTTTGTAACTTAATCATCAGTTGAACAATAATGCACTTCAAGAACATGGTCATGAATGAGATTTCTGATGAAGTGCATGTGTGGTTCAATGTGTTTGTTGTGCCGATGTTGGACTAGATCTTTGCATAGTTGAATAGCACTTTGATTATCACACCAAAGTGTAGTCGGATGTTGTTGTTGAAAACCAAACTCTTGACAGGATCTGATGAAGCCACAGGGATTCCTTACTAGCTTCAATGATGTCACAATACTTTTCTTCTGCTGAAGAAAGAGAAATGGAACTTTGTTTCTTGCAAGACCATGTAATGGGTCTAGAACCAAGAGTGAATATATAACCTACAGTAGAATTCCGATCATCAGGGTCACCAGCCCAATTAGAATAAGTGAAACCAACCAATAGAGGAGATGCTTCTGCACTATAATGAATTCCAAACTAAATTGTACCTCAAACATAAAAAATATTATTTTAGCTTCTTTCCAATGAATTTCATGTGGGTTTTCCATTAATTGAGAAAAAAGGCCAGCATCAAAGGAAACATGAGGACGGGTATGGGTCAAATATAAATTTTTTCTAACAATTTGACGTATAAGGTTGCATCAACTTCAGGGGAAGTACAAGTGATTGAAATTTTGGCTCCAGATTGAAATGGAGAAGGGGTTTGTTTATAGTCTTACATGTGAAAGTGGCATAGAAGATCACAGGCGTAATTGGACTGGGAAAGGGAAATACCTTCTTTAGATTGCAAGACGTGAAGACCAAGAAAATAATGCAAGTGTCTTAAGTCTGTCATTTCAAACTACTTTTTAAGGCTGGACTTCACATGGTTTATAAGGTTGGGATCACTACAAGTAAGGATAATATCATCAACATAAAGAAAAAGAATGATAAGATATTTACCCACTTTCTTGGTGTAGACAATATTGTCATAATGACACTTAGGAAAGCCAATATCTACAAGAAAGTTATCCATTTTTGCATACCAAGCCCAAGGGGCTTGCTTGAGACCATACAGGGATTTCTTAAGCTGACATACAAGGTTAGAGTCTGTTTGTATAAAGACAGGAGGTTGTTCCATATATATTTCTTCATGCAAGTCCCCATGAAAGAAGGTAGATTTGACATCCATATGATGGACTTCCCGTTTGAAAGAGGCAACAATGGAAAGAAAAAGGCGGCTAGAGTTCATTTTGGAAATAGGGGAGAAGGGTTCAGTATAGTCAATGCCTTCAACTTGTGAAAAACTCTTAGCAACACGAAGAACTTTATGTTTATCAAATTTTCCAACTGGTCCAAACTTAGTTCTGTAAACCCACTTGCATCTAACAAGTTTTCATCCCTTTGGAAGAGGAACAAGGTCCCATGTATCTTTTGTCAATAATGAACAATATTCTTCATTCATAGTTGCATCCCAATATAGATGGCCTAAAGCTTCTGCAAAGGTGTCAAGATCATAATTTGTTGAAGCTTGAGCCAGTAAAGAAGAGGCTATATCGAACTGAGAATGTGTATGACATTGATCTGTAGGATCACCTGCAAGAGTACTTGTGGCATCCCGTGTAGTGAAGACCCATTTTGGAAGCTAAGGAAATGAAGGAGGATCTCGAGAAGTTGGGGGAGGATTTTCATCTTCGTTGTCATCATCTTAAGAAGGAATATTTTCAGAAGTAGAAGGGATAGAGAGAGGTGGCATATTCGTCGAACTAGGCTCGCAGGCCAATATGTTTTCAGAAACTTTACATCTCTTCTAATGATATTTTTTTATTTAGGTTGAAGAAGTCTATATCCTTTGGCATCTTCAGAATATCCATCAAAAATACAGTTTTCACTCTTATGTTCTAAGGTTTTATGTTTCTCATCTGGAATATGGTCCCATGCTTCACTTCCAAAAACATGAAAGTGACTTACATCTGGTTTAATTGAGCTCCATGCTTCTTTTGGAGTGATATTATTTAAAACATTAGTAGGAGTGCAGTTTACTATCTAATTTGCACAATTAATTTCTTCTGCCCAAAAATTAAGACTAAGTCCTTTAGATTGAATCATACAATTAGCCATTTCCTTTAAGGTGCGATCCTTCCTTTCAACTACACCATTTAGTTGAGGAGTATATGGAACAATATGTTGCAATTGAATTCCATGCTCAGTGCAAAAGTTGATGAATTTGTTGTTAACATATTCTCCACCATTATCAGATCTTAGCTTGAGAATTTGATGTCCATATTGTTTTTCAAAAAAGGCCTTAAAGGCTAAGAACATGTTAAAGACTTCTCTCTCTTGAGTTTTAAGAAGTATACCCAAGTGCGTCTGGAGAAATCATCAATGAAAGTTAAGAAATACTTGTAGCCAGAGAATGAAACAACTAGAAGTGGACCACATAAATCACTATGCACAAGCTATAAAGGGGCTGAAGCATGCCAAGAGGCATGTTTTTCAAAACTATCCTGATGATGTTTTCTGAGTACACATCTAGAACAAACAAAATCTTTGCAAGATACCATAGGAAGACATGTCTCCATATTTTCTTTACATAGATTTGAAGGGAGCGATAGTTTAAGTGACCAAATCGCTCATGCCAAAGCTTTTTCACTTCATCATTATGAGCAACAAATACCAAGGGAAGAGTTGATGACCCAAAATTGTTAAATTTATACAACCTTGTAGAATCATCAACAATGCCAATAGCTAAAATCTATCTAAGATCTCTTAGGTCCTTAATTACAACATCATGAGGTGAAAATTCGAGAGTTTTACCTTCACCTGAATGAATTATATGATATCCAGTTAGGCAGTTGTAGGATAAAGTAGCAACACATAATACATCATTAAATTGACCATTTTTTAGATGAAAAATTTCAGTACCTACAACACTAAGAGATCTGTCATCATCAACATAAATATTTTTGGTGTTACAATCATTTAAAGAAGAAAACCTGGCTTTTTTTTTGCCATGTGATAAGAAGCTCCAGAATCAATGAGCCATTCATGAGAATGAGAAGAAGAATATGCATTTAGTGCATAACCAAGCCGAAATGATTGACAACCACACGTATAAAGTGTTATTCCCCAAGATGAAGTTGAAGTTGAAGAGTGCTCCAAATGGATGTTATGCTTCTTCATGGCTGCTTCCAAGGCTTCCATCTTCTTAAAGCTTTTGGATTTTAAGTGGCCATCATGATTACAAACGTTGCAATGTCTATCAGTATTCTTCCCTTTGTTTTTATTTACCTTATCATTTTGTTGAATTGGTTTTTCATTTTGAGACTGAAATCGCTTAGGACCCTTGTTTGGTTTAGGACCATTCTTTTCAGGATGCTGCTTCTTAGGATTCTTTGAATTTGATTACTGATCGCCTGCTAAGGCTTTCTTAGAAGAATTTTCAGTATTAAGAAGACCAAGATGTAAGAGTTTTTCTTGTTCTCTAAATTAAAGAATCGCAAAAAGCAGAGTTTTTCTTGTTCTCTAAATTAAAGAATCGCAAAAGGCATCGAAAGAAGGGGACTTGTAATCTTGTCCTTGAGAAATAAAGGCTTCTCTAGTAGAGTGGAAGGTGGAAACAAACATAGATTAGATTAGTCCTAAATTAGTAAGAATGGAATAGATAAAGCCACCATCTTCTTTCTTAATTCTAACACATTCCAAGAGAAATATAAGGGTCTTGAACTTGGACAAAAAAATTTCAATGGAAGAAAAATGATTGGGGTCCAACATAGGCAACTCATTTTGAAGTTGATGGGTTCTAATTTCATTTTTTAATTCCAAAAACTTTATTGAGTTGCTTCATTGCTTCATCAGGGGTATCAATTTCTACGATATGGAATCTAAGGTCTCGAGAAATATACATCCATATCAACACATGTGCTTGATCTTGCTTATTTTCCCATTTGGCGTTCTTATCTTCATCTTTAGGTTTAGACTCTTAGCCTAAGGTTATTCTATAAAAGACCTTTACTTCTAACTAAATCCACAATGTAGGATAGTCATTGGAAGTAGTTGGTGCTGTCAAGAATAACTAGGCATGGAATTTCCATATTAAAATAAACTGAAGCTATATGTGATGAAACTAAGTGTTCCAATGGAAAGATCTCGAAAAATTATGCCGGTTAATAAAAACCGGCTCTGAAAACAACTTCCGGATAAAGAAGTTATGAATTTCTGAAGAAAAGTTGTTGAAGATGTTGACAAACTATGTGAATGTTGGGAAGTGATTTATAATGTTATATTTAAAAAAAAAATCTCCCTTTTCCAAACTTAATCTAATTAGCTCACTTTAGAAGAAATATTACTTTACATGACCCACTTTTATAAATAAATGAGTCACTTTTACAATGTTACTTTATGAACTATCCACTAAATTGTAATTTAAATAAAAGATAAAGAGACTTTAGAATTATAAGTGACTCACTTTTTATAATGGATGAGAACACTTTTACATAAAGTAACTTTAAAAATAAGTTGCATGTGCTTTTTGAAAAAGTAACTCAACAAAAAGAAAGGCTTGAACCCAAGACATTTATTCTCGTAAAGTAACTTTGGACCAAGAGAGCTAGTTTAAAGGGTTAGTAATTTTGGGAAATGAGGAAAGGAGGTTTTTTTTTTTTTTGCTCGATGAAGCTTTGGAGTGCATGCTTGCTTGAAAAACCCTCTTTTTGCCTACAAAACAAAAAAAAATCACACAACCCAAAATGAACAAGAAAAAAAAAAAAAAAAACCAAGCCTTACGACTTAGAGTTAGATTTGACCGAAAACTAAATATTTTTCTCAATGTTTTTTATTTTTCGAGATCACACTAAGATGCGGCAGAAAATAGCATATGAATGAGAAAAATCCTTTCTCGATGTTTCTAGTTTGCCCAGATCGCATATAGTCTGAGGCAAAGAACATACACATAAATTAAAGGTAGAGATATGGTAAATAAAAAAATTATAGAGGACTGTAAACTGAAATAAACAGAGAGATAAATAACTATAACTGCAAATAAAGATGGTATACCTCCATATCTTAAAAATGACGTAGCTAGGGCTACTAGAAACCTTTTCACATCAAATGAAAGGGGTTCCTCACTAGAACATATGCTCCTAACACAATAGAGCAGTCCTCCGGGCCGAAAGCAATCAGAAACAATAGATCAGGAAACGACAGTCAAATGCAGTTGTACCGGCTTTGGATTTGGATCAGCAATGCATGCAACCCTCGAATAGCTCTGATACCATGTAGGAACTTACGAACACCACTCACAAACAAATCACAGATCAATACATAAATATTGTTGACGTGGTTAAAACCCTCAAAGAGGGAAACAGTCCACAACCTGAGCCAACGTAGCCACTTCAAGAAATTTATTAATGTAAAAGAAAGAAAATTTACATAAGCTTCTCTCATGAACGGTCAGCTAACAAATGTCCCTCCATGTTCTTTAAATAGAGATCATGGACCAACCAGGTGTTAAGCCATGGATCAAATGTCAGTAATACTGAGGAGAGAATGAATCGTAGGATCACTTCATGTCTTGAACATCTCATGATCGTCAGATTGTAAGTTACAAAAAGTACATACTAAAGAAGCACACTTTACCTAACTATACACTAAACCAAGTTATACTTAATTATTTCCTTTGTGTTGGAATATCCTAACAATATTATTTATTGTTATCATTTGGTAGAAGATGGTTTTAAAATTGTTGAAATTTTAATGCCTCAATAAAAGGGACACTTTGTTTTGATGGTTGATTTTTAGGTTTTTGTTGCAATAGGATAAGTTGTCTTAGGCTAAAATTTGAAAAGAGCTATATTTTTAGCCTTTAAAATAAAAATTACTTTTGGAATAATGAATCTTTCATTTACTTGTTCATTTTTTTTAAATTGTTTTAGTCATATAATTTGTCCATAATTTTATGGTTGAAATATGTTAAAAGCTCAAGGTTTTTAATTACAAGGTTGAAAATTTGTCAAAATCTTAAGGCTTTTTCTGAATTATGATATTTTATCTTTAATGCTATGGTTGAAAACAATTACAATTTCAAGGTTTTTTAGAGTCAAGATATTTTATCTTTAACAAAATGGATGGAAATTGTTGGAATTATCATGATTTGAGACATGATATTTTATCTTTAACACCATGTCCAAGAATTGTTGAAATTTTATAGTTTTGCAAGTCCGGATATTTTATCTTTAACTCCATTACTAAAAATGTCAAAATTGTAACCCGTTTTTTTTTGTTATTCCAAAATCAACATTTTCTTAAGGGTGTTATTTTCATCCATTTTGCAAAAAAAATGGTTTTTACTTCCATTTTAAAAAAATGATGAAAATATACCCTAAAACAAAACGTCGTTCTGGCATACACAATTTTCATTTTTGGGTTGTTTTTTCATGTTTTTTTTGGGGGTTTTGGGCTCGATTACTCATTTTGAGGTAATAGTTCTCATATGATTGGTATCTATGTTATCCATTAGAAGTGCCTTAATTGTTGCAACTTTGATTGAGATTGCAAGTATTGCAATGGTTGATGATCAATGTGCATGATTGTTTTCTTACCCATCAAGTAGTGTTTCCATTTTTTCACACTTTGCACCAATTCATACAATTCCTTCTCATATGTAGCATAGTTAATCACCGCACCATTGAAATTTTCCGAATGAGAACAAATAGGCTTACAATGTTTCATAAGAACTACACCCATGGCATAGTCACTAGCATTAGTCTGAATCTCAAATGACTGCCTCAAATCTGGAAGAGAAAGTACTAGACTTGAACTGATCTTTTCGTTCAATGCATCAAAGGACTTTGTTGTTTTCCTCCCCACTAAAAAACGTTTTCACACTTGTCAATGCATGCAAAGGAGCTGCAATTGAAGAAAAGTTAGCAATGATTTTCCTCCAATATTAGGTTTCTCCCAAAAAAAATTCTTACCTCAGTAATTGTTTTGGGCCTTGGCCAATTCAAGATGACATCAACCTTGGAGGGATCTATTTTCAACTTACCTCCTCCAACAATATCACCCCAGTAAACTAAAGAAGTTTTTTCAAAATCACACTTTGACATCGTAAGATACTTATTTATTTAAGACATCAAGTACTTTTCTCACATGCATGACATGTTCATAATGAGATTTACTGAAAATTAAGTTGTCATATAAGTAGACTATAACAAGCTCATCAATAAATGGCCTCAACACATCATTCATCACACACATGAATGTAGCAGGAGCATTACATAAACCAAAAGACATAACTAGCCATTCAAACAAGCCTTGTTTGTTTTGAATGTTGTCTTCCAAATTCTCCATCAACAATTCTAATTTGATGGTAGCCACTCCTTAAGTCCAAGTTAGTAAAATACTTTGCATCTTTCAATTGATGAAGTAAATCATCTATTCTAGGCAGTGGGTAACGATTCTTTACCACAATTTTGTTCAATGCACGAAAGTCCACACACATGCACCATGTTCCATCCTTCTTTGGAACCAAGAAAATAGGTGAACCACATGGCAAAGAAGATGGCCTGATGATCCCTTTATCCAACAACTCTTGAATTTGATTTTTAATTTCTGCATTTTCCATCACTGACATCCTATACATGCCAATGTTAGGAAGAGGACAATATTGCTACAACTGTATCTCATGTTGGATTCCTATCTTGGGAGGAAATCCTTTTGGTTCCTGAAACATCTCATCATATTGGTAACTACATCAACTAATTCATATTTCAATTTTGAATAACAACCTTTAAATGCTTCATTATCAACATCTTTCTTGGGTTTAATCATTAGAAGCACAAAATTCTTTCTTGAATTCACTAGTCTTTTCATTTGACTCGCATTAACAAGTGAAAGATTTAGTTTCTTGCTATGAGCTCCCACAATATATTCTACTCCATCTTTGAACAAACGGTATTTGTTTTCATGTCTGTGGAAGATAATTTTTCTATCATAGAGCTATGGGCTTTCCAAAACTATACCACATATGTTTAATGGAACACATCAAGCTCCACTTCATCTATGAAATATGCAATAATGGAGAATTTCAGTTTACACATTCTAGTAACCTGAAATTGTGCATTGTCACACACCCATCCAAATGGATATGGTTTATGATGTGGAATGACTTTCAAGTTTAAACTTTTGACAATGTTTTCATAGATAAGATTGGCTTGAGAGCCAGTATCGAAAAGTGTATCAAGTTTACTATGTTTTGAGATCATGCTTATGTGAAATTTCTTTATCCTCTTCTTTTCATTTGGAGTTTCATTGTGGGAATTTGAAGTACTAGTGCTAGCAATGGATTCTTTTCCTTTCACCCCCATGGCTGTAATTTTAGTTTCATCATCCGAATCAGATCCCAAATCCTATTGAGTGGTTACAATCGTCTTTTGTTTTCCCTTGTTGTTGAATTTCTTTGGTTTCGTTTCAGGATGAATCTTCCGACAATGAGCTTCACCGTGGCCCTCTTTGGAACAATGCTTTCATGTTAATTTCTCTCCTTCCTTCCTGATAGATGCATTTTTCTTTCCCTTCCCTTTGAAACCCTTTTCTTTTCCTTCACTCTTAAATGGATTTTTACTACCTTCTTCTGGAGTGTTTTTCCCTCTTGCCTCAAGATGAGTGGCTTGCACACACACATCATCTAGATTATTGGGGTTAAACATTAAGATAATATGTCTAAGGTAACTGTGTTACCCCCTATGTACTTTAGCAACGTGTCTTGTGATTGCAAATCTACACCTAACATTAAAGTGCTTTTCTGAATTCTTAGGTGTAATATTGCACATTTTGACCTTTAAGTTGTCTAAAGTTCTGCTAATTCATGATGGATTTCTGTATATAAGCTAGAGGGTAGAATTGTATTTTAATTGCAACAATGAAATCAGACCAAGAAATTGAGATCTTACGATTTTTTTTTATCTCTTGTGTCTTTGATTCCCACCATACTAGTGTTGCACCCTCCATTCTCAAGGAAGCTAACTGAAACTTATGTCATCCTCTTGAAGGTTTTAAGTTTTGCAATAGACCTCCAACTAATGAATCCAATTATAAAGCTTCACTGCACTCACTTCACCATTATACATGGGCAGTGCAAATTTAACATCAAGTTTGAGTAAGGGTTGTGTTAGTGGAAGAGGGTTAAGATGTTTGTGAAGAAGAAGATGAAGAAGATGGTGGAGAGGGTGGAGGTTTACCTCCATTTCCAATACATTCCCCTGAAGAACCTTGTCCTTTGTGGGGTTTGGAACTTTCACCCTGGAGCCTAGTATTCCTCTCTTCAATAGAACCTTCACCATCTTTGTCATATCAAAGAAATCCTTTCTGAAAACCTTCCCATCTTCTATCATGTTTGTAGGTTCTCCTTCATGAGACATACTCACTGGAGTCTCAACTGCAACTTGAGGATGCACTGACGTTGGAGATTCTGGCAACCTTGCCTTCCTTTCCATTAACCCAACTTCAGGGCTTCCAACGAACTTCCCTTCTCCTCTTTTGAGTTTTAACCTTGTAAGCATGACATAAACTTGCAAACAATTAAATCCTTCTTGCACAAAGAAAACCTAGTACTCTTATACCAAAATGATCTGATTAAGAATATTAGTTTTGTTGTGCTAAGATCCTCCTCAAATTATAAATAAGATGTTATTCATGTGCTTAAGGATTCATGAGTTTTGCAAGTGAAAAATGAGTTTTTATGTTAATTTTATGAGTAATTTAACATAAAATAGAAACTGAACATCAACATATAAATGTACAAAACATCAACAAAAACACATTGCAATAGGAACATGATGAAAGAGTTCACCCCTCTTGGGCTACATGTCCTTGGTCCATCTTGCAATGGCTTGGGCTTCTCCATTATGTTCAAATGTGTAAAAATATTTGTTTACAATGCTTGAATGTTTCTGAAACCTGCTCCAATGAGTCCATAATGTCCAAAAATGGCTACCTAGCCTCTTTCTCCACCCAATTTGGTCAAAAACTGGAGAAGTTATGAACTCTTCTAGTTTTCCCACTATTCCCTCCACAAATTGCCCAAAACTTGGCAACTAACCCTCATTTGCGCTTGAATTTCCATTAATGGGCCACCAAATCAGCTAAAAACTAGGGGGATCTATTGGCCACTGAGGCCTTAAGTTTGAACATTTAGGTCATGTGGGAGGGTCAGTGTCGGGGATCAACCATTGGGTGTGTGCCCCCCCCACATGACCTAAATTTTTGGACTTAGGGCCTCGGCAGCCAATATATCTGCTCGACAAATCCTCCCAATTTTCGGCAGATTTGGTGGCCTGTTAGTAGAAATTTGGGTGAAAATGAGGGTTAGTTGCCAAATTTTGGGCATTTTGTGGAGAAAATAGTTGGGAAAAATAGGAGAAGTCATAAATTCTCCAGTTTTGGACCAAATTGGGTGTAGAAAGAGGTTAGGTAGCCATTTTTTAACATTTTGGACTTATTGGAACAACTTTTAGGAGCATTTAAGCATTATAAACACATCGTTTTACACATTCGAGCATAATAGAGAGGCCCAAGCCATTGGAAGCTGGACCAAGGAGACGTAGCCCAGGAGGGGTGAACTCCTTCATCATGTTCCTGTTGTAATGTGTTTTTGGTGATGTTTTGTAAATTTATATGTTGCTGTTTAGTTTCTATTTTATGTTAAATTGCTCATAAAATTAACATAAAAACTCATTTTTCACTTGCAAAACTCATGAACCCTTAAGCACATGAACAAGTTTTTATTTTTAATCTGAGGAGGATCTTAGCACAACAAGACTAATATTCTTAATCAGATCATACCCATAATTTTATTCATTGTAAGATAGCAAACGAATTGAATTGCTTCCTATATCCAACATGAGAGTGTCAAGTGACGGTTGCAAATGGAGGAACTATAAATTGCTCTCGAAAGTGCCATAATATCAAGCTAAGTATCAAGCTAACCATGGGGGTATATGTGTTGAATAGTCCAATGCTTTCCATTCCAATGGGTGTTGTTGATGTTGTACCAGGAGTCTAATGGTTACAATCTTTGGGGACAATTGCTTTCAATTTTCAGGTACATTTCTTGAATTTTTTTTGGGAGGGAAAGGAAGTTTAAGTAAGAGATATCGCAGGGAAACTAGGAAAGATAATAAACTCTAATGGAATGCAAAATATTATGAAGAAATAACAACAGGGCGTAATTGCACAATTATGCTCACTAGGGGTTCAAACATCGAAATAATCTATTTCTCCAGACCTCCAAAATGTATTGGACAATCATTCCAAGGTGTTTGAGACTCCCAAAGGGCTCCCACCTATTCATGATCATGATCACGTATCACTTGATTCTAGGAAGTGTTCCTCCAAACATCAGGCCTTACAGATATCTTATGCCCAAAAGAGCGAAATTGAACATATGGTTGCATAAATGCTAGAGACTAGTAGAATTCAACCCAATCAAACTTCTTTATCTTCTCTAGTATTATTGCTGCACAAGAAGGATGGATCATGGCGTATGTGTCCAGATTATAGGGAGCTCAACAAGCTCACTATTAAAGATAAATTTCCCATTCCTATCATTGATGAATTTTTGGAGGAATTACGTGGAGCAATTTACTTCACCAAGTTGGATCTTCATTTTGGATATCATCAAATTATAATGAAGATTGAATACATTATGAAAATAACATTCAAAACTCATGAGGGTCATTATGATTTTTTGGTCATGCCTTTTGGCCTTACTAATGCACCTTCCACGTTTCAAGGTTTGATGAATTCCATTTTCAAACCCTTCCTTAGAAAATTTGTTTTAGTATTCTTTGATAATATATACATTTACAACAAGTCTTGGAAGGATCATGTTCAACATGTTGACAGGGTGCTCAAACTACTGGAGGAGAAAAAATTATATGAAAAAACCTCCAAATGTTTCCTTGGAGTAGAGGAGGTGGAATATTTGGGTCATATTGTATCTTATGAGTATGTTAAGGTAGATCGTAACAAAATTAAATCCATTAAGGAATGGAAAATCCCCACAACCATAAAACATCTTCAAGAATTTCTTGGTTTGACAGGGTATTATCACAAGTTTGTTAATAAATATGGGAGAATAGTGTCACCTCTAACATAATTACTAAATAAAGATGTATTTTCTTGGACTCCATAAGAAACAGAGGCCTTTGAACATCTTAAAGAGGCAATGTGCCAAGCACCGGTCTTAGCTATGCCAAACTTCACAATTTTTTTTATTGTGGAATGTGATGCTTAAGGAAATGGAATTGGTGTTGTTTTAATGCAAGAAGGAAGACTCATTGCTTTTGAAAGTCATCCAATTAAAGGAAAGTATTTTCACAAACCTTTTTATGAGAAGGAAATGTTGGCAATACTACATGTATTAAAGTAATGACAACCTTACCTAATAGGAAGACACTTCAAGGTAAAAATAGATCATGATAGTCTTAAATAATTTTTGGAACAAAGATTATATTCAGAAGAGCAGAAAAAATGGGTGACAAAGATGTTGGGTTATGACTCTAAAATCATCTACAAAAAAGGGAAGCAAAATGTTGTTGCAAATTCACTCTCAAGAAAGGATGATGATGTGGAAGAATTTCTTTGTGCCATTTCTATTATCCAACCTGAGTGGATAACCGAAGCAAGGGAAGAATGGAAGAATGATGAAGAGGTTTTGCCACTCATTCAAAAATTGTAGCAAGATCCTAGTACATATGATACATTTAGCTTGAAAAATGATTCATTATGGTACAAAGATCGCTTATATCTATGTAAGAATTCCCAACTCAAACAAAAGATTCTTTTGGAATGTAGATCTCTCCCTTAGGAGGAACTTAGGATTTTAAAAAACTTACCATAGGGTTAAGACGGATTCTTTTTGGGATGGCCTTAAATTTGACATTTATAAGTTTGTGGTAGAATGTTTGGTTTGCCAACAAAATAAAGTTGAGACAATTAAGACCTAAATATTTTGCAACCTTTAGCTATTCCAAGTCAAAGTTGGGAGGAGGTCCCAATGAATTTTATCACAGATATACCCAAGTTTGAAGGAAAGAGTGTCATCATGGTGGTAATTTATATGCTTACCAAGTATGCTCACTTTTGTGCATTATCTCATCTTGTTAAATCCAGTACATTTTCTACTGCATTTATGGAAAAGATTCAAAAGCTTCATGTAAATCCAAAGATTATAGTAAGTGAAAGAGATCCTATTTTCATTGGAAATTTTTGGACGAAATTATTTTCCTATCTTGGTACTCAATTATCTCATAGCTCATCTTATCATCCTCAATCTGATGGGAAAACTGAGCTAGTGAAAAAATGTTTGGAAGGATATCTTCGTTGCTTTATATCTAATAAACAAACACAATGGGTCAAGTCGTTACCTCAAGCTGAATGGTGGTATAACAATTCCTTCCATACATCAGCAAAAATGACCTCGTTTATGGAACTTTATGGAGATCATCCACAATCCATCACATCATCTTTAAGAAAAAGTTCTAAGGTTCAAGAAGTGGAATATCACATCAAGCATCAACAACAAGTTCTCCAACTCTTAAAGGATAACCTCACTCTAGCACAGAATCAAATGAAACAATAGACAGATCAACATCGTAGTGAAAGAAATTTTGATGTAGGTGACTGGGTATTTTTATGGCTACAACCATATAAAAAAATCTCTCTCAAGAAATATAACAAGGATAATAAATTATCACACAAGAACTATGGTCCTTACAAGGTGTTATAAAAGATTGGTATTATGGCATACAAATCGAAGTTGCTTTCATATTCCCTAGCACACCCTGTTTTCCATGTTTCATGCTTAAAGAAGGTTATCTATAACAAGCTTCCAGTTCAAATAGTGTTTCCAGAACTTGACAAAGAAGGAAACATCATATTTGAGCCTGAAGCAGTCACAGAAACAAGAACCCGACAGATACAAAATCGATCAATTTCAGAGTATCTCATTAAGTTGAAGAACTTACCCATTGAAGATTCCACATAGGAGAACGATAATTTTATACATAAGCATCCAAAACTACTCAAGCGTTGAGGAAGACACCTTTTGGAAGGAGAGAGGCATGTTAGGTTGCTATAATACTAGTGTATCCCACTTATTATTATTATTATTATTATTATTGTGCCCATGTAACCCCCATATTGTTATTGTTGTGCCCCATAGAAGCCCACTATTGTTATTGGTG
>APFE031735684.1:0-11685 GCA_000404065.3 Pinus taeda | reverse complement strand
GATGAAGCAACATATGAGTTAAATAAAATGGACATAAAACCATATAACTGTGTAGTAACAAACAAGTTCGTTCCTCATACATACCTTGTTCACCTTTATGTGATACATATAACCTTCATCATCATACATACCTTGTTCACCTTTATGCCATACATATAACCTTCTTCACCTTTGCCCATTACACTTGTGAACTATGGATCATCCCTTCACACTATTCAAACCTTAATTTGTATTGCATCTATATTTCAACAAACACACATGATACAATGATGGGGCAACAAATGAGTTAAATAAAAATGGACATAAAATCATATAATTATGGTTTTGCCTCTACCTTTGTTATAGTGCTCCTCTGTCATCCTTAACCTACATTGCATTAAATTTAAGTAAATGAGATAAGTATGAAACACCAAATGAGTTAAATTTAAAAAGTATAAAAACTTAATACATACCTCCATTGCCATTGCCCACTACACTTTTGGAACTAAATCAAATGACTTGTTTGATGGTTTCCCTCTCACCCACAAACACAAAACAAAAGAACAAAAATAAGAAAAATAGCAAAGAAGAGCGCATAAGAAGAAAAAAAATATCAAACTACAAATTAGCATGGCCATGCTCACAAATGTGAAAAAAATAAAAATAAACAAAACAAAAGGAAAATCACAACAATAACAAAAAACAACAAAACTAATAAAAATATAAAAAGAAATGAGAAACAACAGATGGAGACACCAATTTACAACCCCAAAATGCGTCGATGGCCAACTAATAACACCCTGCACACCAAAAATATGAGTAATATTAAATACACAATGTTGAATAACATGAAAAAATATTAAAATATCTTATGAGAAATCTTAATTAGAGAACAACAATATTATGAGTAACCTTATGCACAAGATAATGAGTAACCTTATGCACAATTAATCAAACCTAAATCATTAAGAGAGAGGAGAACGTTGTATTTGAAAGGAGAGGTAAATCGTTAAGAGGGAGGAAGATGTTGTCTTTGAAAGGAGAAAAACCTCGTAACAAATAATAAACAAATTTTGCAAAAAAAAAACTCACCTCTACCTTTGTCTTTACCTTTATCTCTCTGATAAAGATATTTTCGTAACTTAACGTGTGATTCTTCACATTCCATTATCTGCGTTGCATTGCACTCAATAAGACATTACAAAAAGAAACTAAATACACACAAAATGTTGTGAGATATTATGAATAATTTTATGCACTAGAAAGTACAACTTATGTAAAGACTAAATATCATAAACCCTAAATAAATAACGAGGGATGATCGTATATAGGTAAATACATTTCAACACTTTAGTTAGTGATTCTCCACATTTACATTGTGTACATTACAACGTACATAGTCAACAATTAGATAGATGACAAATAATGTAAGATGCCTTGAATTTAAGTGCACACAGATGGAACCATATACATCACTTCAATCTTCGCCTTCACCCACTATGCTTGTGTAACCATGGGTTCACCCAGTATCCTTGTGTAATCATGGGTTGTTAGGACTTGGTTTAAGTTGCCACACAATGTACCAAACAAATGCTTAGATATATTATGAGAAATCATAAACCAAAACAAAATGTCTTATGAGTAATATTAGGTAAAAGTACATCTTTTGTGATGACCAACAAACATAACTCCTCAATAAGGAAGGGGAAGGAGAACGATTGTAATGAAACGAGAAAATATCCATGTCTAACCAAAAGAGAATACACTTTTTTCCTTTGTTCTCCTAAACATTTGCAAGTCTCTCTCATACTACGCACCACCTTGCTTTACCCAAATTTGCATAACACTCATTATATAAATAAATCTGAAATAATATAATTTGTATCTAATTTAAAAATGAGTTTTGTAACAAAATATAACTCACCCTTTATCTTTTCTTCAAAGGTCTACCTTTGCTATAGTGACTCACATCTCTCTCACGCAAAGAGAATAGTAGTTTCACGTGTTCCTTCACCTTTCTTAATCTATGTCACATCTACATTTCAACAAACATACATGATACAACTATGAAGCAACATATGAGTTAAATAAAAATGAACATATAACTATAATTATGTATAATTATGTAGTAACAAACAAGTACGTTCGCATACACACCTTGTTCACCTTTATGCATAAATCCCCCATACATATACATACCTTCTTCACCTTTTCCATTTAAACTTGTGAACTATGGGTCATCCATCCACACCATTCAACCCTTAATTTGTATTGCATCTACATTTCAACAAACACACATGATACAATGATGGAGCACATACGAGTTAAATAAAAATGGACATAAAACCATATAATTATGGTTTTGCCTCTACCTTTGTTATAGTGCTCCTCTATCTTCCTTAATCTACATTGCATTTAAATTCAAACAAAACAAATAAGTATGAAGGACCAAAAAAGTTAAATTAAAAAAGGATAAAACTATATTCCAGTAAACAAGTAAATTCATTGATACATACCTCCATTGGCATTGCCCACAACACTTTTGGAACTAAACCAAATGACTTGTTTGATTGCTTCCCTCTCACCCACAAACCCAAAAGAAAATAACAAAAACAAGAAAAATGGAAAAGGAAAGAGCATAAGACAAAAAAAATATCAAACTACAAATTAGCATGGCCATGCTCACAAATGTAAAAAATAAACAAAAGAAGCAAAAAACAACAAAACTACTAAAAATATAAGAAGAAAAGAGAAACAACAAACGGAGGCACTAATTTGCAACCCCAAAATCCATCAATGGCCAACTAATAATACCCTGCACACCAAACATATGAGTAATATTAAATACACAATATTGAGTAACATGAAAAAAATATCAAAATATCTTATGAGAAATCTTAATTAGAAACCAACAATATTATGAGTAACCTTATGCACAAGATTATGAGTAACCTTATGCACAATAGGAGAACATTGTATTTTGAAAGGAGAAAGACCTCGTAACAAATCATAAATGGATTTTGCACAAAAAAGAACTCACCTCTACCTTTGTCTTTACCTTTACACTCTACTACAATCTCTCTCTGATAAATATATTTCAGTAGTTTAACTAGTGATTCTTCACATCAAATTATCTGCATTGCATTGCACTCAATAAGACATTATGAATAAAACTAAATACACACAAAATGTTGTGAGATATTATGAATAATTTTATGCACTAGAAAGTACAATCTATGTAAAGAATAAAAATCATAAACCCTAAATAAATAACAAGAGATGATCGTATATTGGTAATAGTGGAAGACATGAATATTTGCTCCAAAAGAAAACTCAAACATACCTTTGCCTTTCCCTTTGCACTCTACCACAATCTCCCACTCCCAAATACATTTCGACACTTTAGTTAGTGATTCTCCACACTTACATTACCTGCATTGCAATGTACATGGTCAATAATTAGATAGATCACAAATAACGTAAGATGCCTTGAATTTAAGTACAAGGAAGATGGAACCATGCATATCACCTCAATCTTCGCCTTCACCCACTATTCTTATGTAACCATGAGTTCACCCAGGATGTTCATGTAATCATGGGTTGTTAGGACCTAGTTTAAGTTGCCACACGATGTACCAAATAGATAATTACTATATTATGAGAAATCAAAATGTCTTATGAGTGATATTATGCAAAAGTACATCTTATGTAATGCCCAAAAATCATAATTCCTCAATAAGGAAGGGGGAAGGAGAACGATTGTAATGAAACAAGAAGATATCCATGTCTAACCAAAAGAGAACACACTTTTTTCCTGTGTTCTCCTTCCATTTGCAAGTCTCTCTCATACAAAAAAATTATGCAGTTTCCTCAACACTATGCACCACCTTGCTTTACCCACATTTGCATAACATTCATTATATAAATAAATCTCAAATAATATATATCCATCTAATTTAAAAATGAGTTTTGTAACAAAATATAACTCACCCTCTATCTTTGTTTCAGAGGTCTACCTTTGCTATGGTGACTCATTTCTTTCTCACGCTAAGGGAATAGTAGTTCATGTGTTCCTTCACCTTTCTTAATCTATGTCACATCTACATTTCAACAAACACACATGATACAATGATGAAGTAACATATGAGTTAAATAAAAATGGACATAAAACTATATAATTATTTAGTAACAAACAAGTAAGCTCCTCATACATACCTTGTTCACCTTTATGCATAAACAAGCAAACCCCCCATACATATACATACCTTCTTCACCTTTGTTCATTCCACTTGTGAACTATGGATCATCCCTCCACACTATTCAACCCTTATAAAACAACATATGAATTAAATAAAAATGGACATAAAACTATATAATTATTTAGTAAATAACAAGTAATTTCCCCATACATACCTTGTTCACCTTTATGCATAAAGGTGCAAACCCCCCATACATATACATACCTTCTTCACGTTTGTCCATTACACTTCAACCCTTAATTTGTCCATTACACTTCAACACTTAATTTGTATTGCATTTACATTTCAACAAACACACATGATACAATGATGGAGCAACATATGAGTTAAATAAAAATGGACATAAAACTATATAATTATTTAGTAACAAACAAGTTCGTTCCCCATACATACCTTGTTCACCTTTATGCATAAACAAGCAAACCCCCCATGCATATACATACCTTCTTCACGTTTGTCCATTACACTGCAACCCTTAATTTGTATTGCATTTACATTTCAACAAACACACATGATACAATGATGGAGCAACATATGAGTTAAATAAAAATGGACATAAAACCATATAATTATGGTTTTGCCTCTACCTTTGTTAGAGTGCTCCTATGTCTTCCTTAACCTACATTGCATTTAAATTCAAACAAAACAAATAAGTATGAAGCACCAAATGAGTTAAATTACAAAAGGATAAAACTATATACCAGTAAACAAGTAAATTCCTTAATACATACCTCCATTGCCATTGCCCACTACACTTTTGGAACTAAACCAAATGACTTGTTTGATTGCTTCCCTCCCACCCACAAACCTAAACCAAAAGAACAAAAACAAGAAAAACAGAAAAGGAGAGCACATAAGAAGAAAAAACATCAAACTACAACTTAGCATGGCCATGCTCACAAATGTGAAAACAAAAAAAAACAAAAAACAAAAATAAACAAAACAAAGGGAAAATCACAACAATAACAAAAAACAACAAAACTTATAAAAAGATAAAAAGAAAAGAGAAACAACAGATGGAGACACCAATCTGCAACCCCAAAATGCGTCGATGGCCAACTAATAACACCCTGCACACAAAAAATATGAGTAATATTAAATACACAATGGTGAGTAACATGAAAAAAAATATCAAAATATCTTATTAGAAATCTTAATTAGAGACCAACAATATTAGGAGTAACCTTATGCGCAATATTATGAGTAACCTTATGCACAATTAATCAAACCTAAATCGTTAAGAGGGAGGAGAACGTTGTATTTGAAATGAGAAAGACCTCGTAACAAATCATAAATAGATTTTGTACAAAAAAGAACTTACCTCTACATTTGTCTTTACCTTTATCTCTTTGATAAAGATATTTCAGTAGTTTAGCTAGTGATTCTTTACATTCCATTATTTGCATTGCATTGCACTCAATAAGACATTACGGAAAAAACTAAATACACACAAAATGTTGTAAGATATTATGAATAATTTTATGCACTAGAAAGTACAACTTATGTAAAGACTAAAAATCATAAAACCTAAATAGATAAGAAGGGATGATCGTATATAGGTAAATAGTGGACGATGTATGAATATTTGCACCAAAAGAAAACTCACACATACCTTTGCCCTCACACATACCTTTGCCTCTACCTTTGACCTCTACCACAGTCTCCCACTCACAAATACATTTCAACACTTTAGTGAGTGATTCTCCACATTTGCATTACCTACATTACAACATATGTGGTCAATAATTAAATAGATGACCAATAATGTAAGATGCCTTGAATTTAAGTACACACAGAGGGAACTATACATATCACCTCAATCTCCGCCTTCACCCACTATACTTGTGTAACCATGGGTTCACCTAGTATGCTTGTGTAATCATGTGTTGTTAGGCCCTGGTTTAAGTTGCCACACAATGTACCAAACAGATGCTTACATATATTATGACAAATCATAAACCAAAACGAAATGTCTTATGAGTAATATTATGCAAAATTACATCTTATGTAATGACCAAAAATCATAATTCCTCAATAAGGAAGGGGGAAAGAGAACGATTGTAATGAAACGAAAAGATATCCATGTCTAACCAAAACAAAACACACTTTTTTCCTTTGTTCTCCTAAATATTTGCAAGTCTCTCTCATACAAAAAAAAATCCGTAGTTCGGGGAAATACTACGCACCACCTTGCTTTACCCACATTTGCATAGCACTCATTATATAAATAAATCTCAAATAATATAATATGCATCTAATTTAAAAATGAGTTTTGTAACAAAATATAACTCACCCTCTATCTCTCTCACGCAAAGAGAATAGTAGTGTTATGTGTTCCTTCACCTTTCTTAATCTATGTGACATCTACATTTCAACAAACACGCATGATACAATGATGAAGCAACATATGAGTTAAATAAAAATTGACATAAAACTATATAATAGTAGTGTCATGTGTTCCTTCACCTTTCTTAATCTATGCGACATCTACATATCAACAAACACACACGATACAATAATGAAGCAACATATGAGTTAAATAAAAATTAACATAAAACTAGATTAATTATGTACTAAAAAACAAGTTCCCCATACATACCTTATTCTCCTTTATGCATAAAGGAGCAAATCCCCCATACATATACATACCTCCTTCATCTTTTCCCATCATACCTGTCAACTATGGATCATCCCTAAACCCACACTATTCAACCCTTAATTTGTATTGCATTTACATTTCAACAAACACACATGATACAATGATGGAACAACATATGAGTCAAAGGAGCAACATATACATCATCCCTCCACACTATTCAACCCACATCCCTCCACACTATTCAACCCTTAATTTGTATTGCATCTACATTTCAACAAACACACATGATACAATGATGGAGCAACATATGAGTTAAATAAAAATGAACATAAAACCATATAATTATGTAGTAACAAACAAGTAAATTCCCCATACATACCTTGTTCTCCTTTATGCATAAAAGAGCAAATCCCCCATACATATACATACCTCCTTTATCTTTGTCCATTATACTTGTGAACTGTGGATCATCCCTAAACCCACACTATAAAACCCTTAATTAACCCTTAATTTGTATTGCATCTATATTTCAACAAACACACATGATACAATGATGGAGCAACATATATGTTAGTAACAAACAAGTTCCCCATACTTACCTTGGTCACATTTATGCATAAACAAGCAAATTCTCTCATACATACCTCCTTTGCCTTCTTGCCTTCGCCCATTACACTCGAGGACTATGGATCATCGCTAAACCCACACATGATACAATGATGGAGCAACATATGAGTTAAATAAAAATGGACATAAAATCATATGATTATGTTAATAACAAACAAGTTCCCCATACATACCTTGGTCACCTTTATGCATAAACAGGCAAATTCTCCCATACATACCTCATTTTCTTTTACTCATTTTCCTTTACCCATTACACTCGAGGACTATAGATCATCACTAAACCCACACTATTCAACCCAAAAGAAAATGTGAACAAAAGAAAATTAAATAAGAAAACACATAATAAATAAATATCAAACCATCAATTAGCATGGCCATGCTCACCAATACAAAAGATATAACAATCATAACATGAAAAACGTAAAATAAAACAACAAAGAAAACAATATAACCAAAAATAAAAATAAAGACAAATAAGAATATACTCTTGCACTATAACTAGAGCATCCATGGCGAACCAAGGACATCCTGCATATCAAATAATAAATAAGTATTAAATAGAGACTAAAAAATATTTTGACAGATATTAAATACATATCGAATATTGTGAGAATTATGAAACAAAGATCACAATATCTTATGAGAAATCTTAGTGGAGACTGAAAATATTATGAGTAACCTTATTCACTAGAAAATACATCTTATGCAAACCCCAAAAATCATAAACACTAAATATGTGAGGGAGGAGATCTAGAGTATTTGTAACAAGAAAGACTACATAGCAGATCATAGATAGCATTTGCATCAAAAGAAAACTAACCTCAACCTTTGCACTCTACTACAATGTCTCTTTCAGGGAAATAGTTCAACAGTTTCATAACAAATCCTCCACATTCCTTTACCTACACTACATTACATTCAATAATTAAACAAATGATTAATAATGTAAGATGTCTCAAATTTAAACAAAAACACATATGGGACAGAAAACTAACCTCAACCTTTGCACTCTACTACAATGTCTCTTTCATGGAAATAGTTCAATACTTTCATCACAAATCCTCCACATTCCTTTACCTACATTGCATTACATTCAATAATTAAACAAATGATTAATAATGTAAGATGTCTCAAATTTAAACAAAAACACATATGGGACCATACATATATGTTGCTGCAAAATAGGTTTCCATATCAAAGCATGCATGGGTTTTACACCAAATAAGAACCAACAACGAAAAAACAAGAAAACTAACAAAAATAAAACAAGTAAAGAGAAACATTGATCTACAACCCGAAAATGCGTTGATGTCCAACCAAGGACACCCTGCGCACCAAAAAAATAAAACGTGTAAAGAGAAACATTGATCTACAACCCCAAAATGCATTGATGTCCAACCAAGAACACACTACACACCAAAAAAAGTATTGAGTAATATTAAATACACACAAAATGTTCTAAGAAACACAAAACAAATATCAAAACATTTTATGAAAATTCTTACTTAGAGATCAACAATATTATGAAAACATTTCCAAGCAAATTTGATACCAACAACAGTTATGAATGGGACAACAGGCATGGTAGCTTATTTGAAAGTCTAATTCAAGACAACCTAATGGCATTATTATTCTTCCTGATATCGCCACAAAAGTGCTTTGTGGGCTTGGATCGGGGGGCCAAAAACAATAAGAGGTTGAGTGATTTGACACATGGAGGTGTTAGAGGATCCCTAGAGGAGCAAGGGGCAGTGAAAATCACTCGAATGGGAGGTCTAGAAATGGAGAAAATATTTTTTGAAGATTATATGAGGGCAGAGTGTCACAAAAATCAGGTCGGCCTTGGTTTAGGACAGCCCTAGAAGAGGGCTAGTTGTGCCACCCATGAAACATATAAATAAAGGGACTCGTTGAGGTTAGAAGGCGTCAACCAAGTGCAAATATATCATATCTGACAACATTTGAAGTGAGGCAGTTGCAACTCAGGAAAGAGGACAAGGACATGGAGTTTTTGGGATTGTTTTAGGTTTGTCTTATATCCATTGCAGGTACGAGTGAAGTAGAATGCAGGACGAACCCTTGTTTAAGTGTTGAACCTTGGTTGGAACAGCTTGAAATAAGGTCGCAATACACTAGAGGAGCAACGTTGTTAGGGACAGGTCGTATGGAAGGGAGGACGCAGAGATTGGAGGTTGTTTTGAGGACTAGTTGAGAGTTGGTTTGGTGCCCTAACAAGGCCAAAAAACTTCAAGACAATTGTTTTCAAACCTAGTTGCAGACAACTGGAAGAAGGTTCCCTTAATCAGAGGTAAATGCTCTCTAAGTTGATGGTTTGCTAGAAGGTTAGCGGTCCTAGTATAGGACAAATTTGTATTGGTAATCTCAAGGATGTTGGAGGGCAGCAAGGAGGTTTCCAAGGGTGCTCTAAGTGCAGTGCATTGAAGGACTAATGAGCTGATAGGAGAGGCAGAGTTGATGTGCTCATTGTTGGAGAAGCACTTCTCGCAGTGATAGCAGGCAACCCTCCTCCCCTATTTTTGTCTTCATTTGAGTAGCATAGGAAGACAAGAAGTCCCTATGTAGCTGAGGAGCAACAGTGGGCAAGAATACTCAAAGTGTTGTGGCCTTAAAGGACGAAGGAGCTGCTAGTGAGCGTGAAAGACCCTATGTGTTGGTTATAGATGGACTTATGATCAGCTAGAGGGAAGATTGGAGAGTCGAGTTCAATGGCCTAAAGGAGTTGACGCATTGATAAAGGCAGTGTGTTCTGGATACGGCAAAGTAGCTGTGATTGAGCTCTACATCAATTAGATCGTCAATGTATCTTATTCTTGTATACTTGTACTAGGGGATATATGAGAGCCATTATCCCTAGATCGCCAGTGTATCTTATTCTTGTATACTTATACTAGTGGATGTATGAAGGTCATTATCCCTAGTACGTGAGCCCTAGACTGTTGTATTAACAGTTGATTAATATAACGAAGTTGGGTGTAATGATCCTAATAGGAATACAAGTGATAACAAGAAAATAATACGTGCAGCGAATTACAAAAACGAAATATTCAGCAAACACCTATATAAAAGCTGCAAATTGAGAACTTCTGAGCCATTTTATTATATTTCTGCAAGTCCAATACAATAGATGATGGAACGGTGCACTTGAGCTTGTCTAAAAGGACAAGCAGGACCAAATCCAAGTAGGAAAATGGTTGAGTTGAAGGTTGCCCATCTGCTACACCAATCTGCACTACACTGCCTAGAAATTGTTGCTCTGTTGAAGTTCAAATGGCTAGGAGGTGCACTAAAACTGCCTGGAAATTTATATGTTTTTAACCCCAGACTTCTTGGCCAAAACGCACAAAAACCCATAAATGGTTTGGCCCGATTTGGACTTCCCAAAATCAACCCCAAAGGCATTATTCGATCCCCAGCAATTCTACACTGTCTGCTGCAAAGATTCGGATTAAAACCCCACCTCCAGTGCTCAAAAATTATGAAACTTTATATTTAGGATCCTTGTCAAAAACCCAGAAAAACCTAGAAATGATTTTGGATGGTTTAGACTTTTGATTTTCGACCCCCTTGGAACCTCACCTCAACTCTAGCTGCCAATTTCAACTTACTGGAAACTGCCTATAAATCCACCTGAAAACTTCTCGAAAATGCTAAGTTCACCCATGCTATCCAATACTTGACTCCCCGAATGATCTCTTGGCCCAACTCAGCTGCTCCCAAGTACCACGAAAACCTGTTGTGTGGCCTCTGCACTATCCCCCAGCCCAACATTTCGAATTGCTAGAATTTTGGCTCAGGGGGCTGTAAAACCCAGCAAGAACATTGGTATAATGCTGCTACCTTAGCTCCCCAACTCCCAGAAAAGCAATCAGATCTCTGCATGCCTCAATCTCCCTCTGCATGTTTCCTGACTACCCAGAAATACATACTCCTTGCTCTGCGTTGGTTGGTGGTGCTATTTCACTGCCTCGGAACTCCTGAAATCCTTGTAGAACTGCCTCTCTAGGGTGGGCACGGATGGTCCCCTAAAAGTAGAGGTTGAATCCTCCACTTGAGAAATTTGTGGCTAAATAGTCGATTGACTCAACTAAACAACAAAGTGAACAGTCAAGTGATTCTGTTTGCAAGATGTATGAAAGAATCCCAAAATGAGAGTTTCTCTCTCCTTATAACTCCTAGGGCCTCCCTTGCCTCATGTGGGCC